>CALZFC010000027.1:692500-795000 GCA_945643635.1 Allodiplogaster sudhausi | reverse complement strand
GCATATCATTTCCTAAAATATTAAAAATAATAACATTACTTTTTTTAAATAATAAAATACTTTTTTTTAAATAATAGAATGATAATAAAATAAAATAAAATGAAACAGATTTTACATTTCCTTATTTTTCCAACGAAAAAGAGCGGCTAGAATAGTGAAATAATATATTATTAATCTTCAAAAACAAAGCAATAAAGAAGGTATTACTTATGTTAGAAGACAAAATAATAATTATTTTGAACAAACCCGTTTCGGCGCTTCCTCCGTAGCATTTTCCGCTGTCGAAGACTCCGCGGTTACTGCCGCGAGTGTGAGCAGTAGGAGAACAGCGTGACGTTGCATGTCACAATCTTAAACGTGGAAATAAAAGTTCGCTTTGTATCTTGCGAAAGTTCGCTTTTTCGCTCCTACCACGATTTCGCACGACAGCAACATTACTACAAATTTATCTGCTTTATGAGGGAAGTGAAAGTGAGGCCAATATCAATATCTTCATACGTTTATAATGCAATTTAGTATATCGAGAATCACAGAGAGACAAGTGAAAAAGACATAAACATAAGAAATGGAGACTGAAATGGCGACTAAAGTGCTGCTTGAAGATAAAAAAAAAGCAAGAGTTCCAGTTGAGAGAGGGAAGCACTGAGGCGACGACAGAGAGATTGAGGCCTAATTGAATATATGTATGGGCACAGAGGACGTACAAGAAGTTGTCGGGTGTTCGATGGCAAGCAAACGGCAAAAAGGGAGAGACAGAGAGAGAGAGTAGGGAAGAGAGGAAGAAAGAGAGAAGAGAAAGAGGAGGGGAGAGAGGGAGAAAGAGAGCGAGCGAGACACTGAAGAGTTAAGTAGGGAGAGAGAGAAAGAGCGAAAGATATAGAGACAGAGAGAGAGAGAGAGAGAGTGAGAGAATGTTCATGTGAAGGAGAGATAGAAGGATAGCAAGTAAAAGTGAGACTACGAGAGAACGAAAGCAAAATATTGAACAAGTAAAAAAATGGAAACCGAGCGCAGTAGCACAAATTATATCATACGATTAGTAAAAGGCGCAAAAAAATCAGCGGAGCATCGAAAAGGAAACGATTGGCTGGGTATTGCTCTGACAAACCCAATTTGAGGAAGAAGGAAAAATACGTATAAAGAAGGTTGAGAAATGTCGGCGGCTAATAGGAAATTTGAAAAAATTTGCTTCGTCATATATAATAGACCGGAAGTGCTCAAATATGTGAAAGGATGAAAGGAGCCAGAGTGGAACGAAACTATCCTGAAATATCAAGAATAAGGAGCTTGGTCTGCCGAGAGATGCCAGAAGTTGACTGTGATGATGACTGAGGGCGGGAACGAGGTGAGCGTGGGGAGAGGGGGAGGAGAGAAGGCGGTGTGGAAAGAGAGAAATGGAGAGAGAGAAATAGAGAGTGAAACAGAGAGAGAGACAGGGTTAATGGGAGAGAGGGCGAGAGAGTGAAAGGGAAAGAGACAAAGAGAGAGTGAGAGAGAAAGCGAGAGAGAAGACATGAAAAAGAGAGGCCGAGAGAAACGAGGGACTGGATGAAATGAGAGCAGGCCTGAAACCCATGTCAGAGACCAAGGATAACGAATATAGAGAGCAGAGAGAGGGAGAGAGAGAGAGAGTAAGAGTGTGAAGCAGAGAGAGCGTGTGAGATAGAGACGTAGAGAAAGAGATAGAAGCTGTTTTGTTGAGAAGTTCGAGTTCTCGCCTTGCGACTAGTATATCATATTGTTTCTCATAGTGCTCGTTATATCGTTCAGGCGGTGAAAACAGAAACGCTCGGGTACGATTTAGATACAAGTCATATCGCCCACAAAAACATCAGTAGCGAAGAAAAAAAATTTACTTACTTTACAGCGATACACTTATCGTTGGTTACAACATTGTCCTAGCAATGCGAGTAGAAAAATATAAATATGTATATGACGATTGGTAATTGTTAGAAAGGGAAAGAGTTGCTAGGCAGACGGGGAAAAACAACACTGCGAACGCGGAATACGGCTAAATGGATGGGATTGACGGACGTCTATATTAGAGGGATAGAGAGAGAGAGAGCGAGGAGAGGAGAGAGAGAGAAAGTGAGAGATAGAGAGTGAAGAGGGAGAGAGAGGGGGGATGGGAAGAGACTATAGAAAGGAAGTGAGTGAGAGAGAGAGAGAGACTATATTAGGAGGAATAGACAAGGATGTTGTCGTCAGCCAATAGATAAATATTATTATGTCAGGAACGCAGCGTGGGAAAATCATGGAAGAGGGACAGACAGGCGTGAAAGGTGATTAACGTTCTTTTATTTGTTTTTTTTCCTCTCTCTATCTTTTCGCAGTTCCAGAATATCACCAATTATTTCTGCACCCATGTATCTAATCTTTCTCATGGTCAGTACGCTTGACTGTTCTAATTGTAAGAGAGAAGCGACGTGGACATTGCCATGTTTCTCTCTCTCTCTCTTTCTCTCATTCCTCCCTCTCTTCTCTCTCTTTCTCTCTCTACTCTCTCTTTCTCGCCCTCTCTCTCTCGCATTTCGTAATGGTCTGAGGCTCGGATCCTTTAACTATTAATAATCCACAATATTCTATGGCGCTTCTTCGCAAAAGAAAACATGTTTAATAGTTACAACGTTAGCACAGGAAATCTAAGACATTTTCTGGAAGCAACCAAATGTTATTCTAAGCGTTACAAAATATAATCCAATTAAGCAATTCATAATGTCAGCTGAAATGAATCTCAGCCGCGATGATTCTCTGGCCCTAAATTGCAATAATTCATGTACCATTACACCCAATGTGACATGAAATAGCGCAGAACAGATGGCCATTAGCATAAAAGAGAATTGCAGCGGTGCCTCAGTGGCGGTCAGTTCTTCTTCTTTTTTCCCTTCCTTAAGGTTTTCTCTCTCCCACGCTCTATATTTCTCTCTTTCTCTGTCTCTCTGTCTATCTCTCATACACACACTCTCTCTCTCATTCTTCATCGTCATCTCTCTCCCCCTTCCACTTTATTTCACGCGCGAACACCGAAAACAATGTGCATGCAAGCGAGAGAGAGAGAGACAGAGAAAGAGAGAGAAAGAGAAAGTGAGAGAGAGAGAGTGTGAATAAGATAGAGAGAGACAAACAACGTCAAAAAATGAGAATGAACGCTTGTGTGTGATGCAAAAGAAGAGAAGATGAGGACCGCGAGACCCGGGGCAGCGACACCCGAAACCAGTAGAGAGCAGGAATGCCAAAAAAGTGAGAGAAAGAGAGACGGGAAGAGAGAGTGAGAAAACGAAATGCCTTTTTTTGCAAGGCTCACATGCCCTCTGACACCTCGAGCGGAAGTCAAGAGTGGCCGAGTCCATGGACGACCGCACGAATTCATAACAAGACGACAGAGCAGACGGAGCAAAAACGGAGAGACCGAGTGAGAGTGTATTAGGGAAGGAGGGAGGAAGAGAGAGAGAGAGAGAGAGAGAGAGAGAGAGGTGGAGAGCGCGCCGCGAGAGATATAGAGAGTGGGAGGGAGGAATAGAGAGAGAGATAGCGAGAGCGTAGGAGGGAGGGAGGAAGGAATAGAGAGAGAGAAGGACTGAAAGCGTAAATCACAAAATAGACATCTAAGAACGATGTTTGCCGCGCGGCGGAAAGAAGGACTCGCTCTCCTTCAAGTGGCCATAGAGGGAGTGGCATGGCAGAGGTGTTCACTCTTTCTTTCTTTCCTTTTCCAATTTTTTTCTTTTCACCCCCTCCCCCTCGCCTTCCGTCTGCCTCTTAGCACTCGTTCCTTGACCGAATCAGGCCGACGAGACCTCTCTCCCTCTCTCTCTCTCTCTCTCTCTCTCGCTCTCTCTCACTCTTTCTCTCTCTCTCTCGCTCTCTCTCTCACTCTTTCTCTCTCTCTGTCTCTCTATCCCTCCCTCCCTCCCTCCACAGTCATGGCGCGCGGATTAGCGAGACCAATAGGACACACACGGTACGCGAACACATTGTTGCATCGAGGGTAGGCAGAGGAGAGGATATTAGGAGCGAGATAGAGTGCGAGAGAAAGAGAGGGAGAGAGAAAAGGAGAGAAAGAGAGAGAGCGGAGAGAGAGAGAGAGCAGAGAAAGAGAGCGGAGAGAGAGCGAAAAGAGTGGAGCAGAGAGAGAGAGAAGAGAGAGATTGTGAGGGAAAATGAAGGGAAGACGAATAAGGCTTGAAAAGTCATAGAATACGAGATCAAAACGTCGAGTCTTGAAATTCCTAGCACATCTTATAAGATCTCTACCAATAGACAATACCTGATTGTGAGGAGACATAGAAATCAATTTAACTATCAATTCAAAAATTATAAAAGTATGTACATATGTTCATACATATGTTAGGATGCCTATTCTGGAATCGGGCTCGTGGAGATGGCCGAGAATGTGTGTTTATGAAGAAGATAACGTATTCCCTCTGCATAAACAGATGTGGTGAAAAGAGCTAATCATCAACCATTGTTATCAATGGATATCACCCAGTATCCATCTCGCTCGAAACACGGTAATCCGAAACCTTTTTGCCGACCGGGACAAGGGGGGGGGAAGACGCAAGCAGAAGCATAAACAAGACCCCGTGTTCATCTTCTTCTTCTCCAGTTGAACGGCATCCGAGGTCAGGATTTCTTTTCTCTCTCTCTCTCTCTCTCTTTATCTCCTATCTCTCTGGTGAAAGGTTGAAAGAATAAAAAAGAGGAAGGAAGAACGAGAGGAAAGAGAAAGAAAGAGCTGAATGCAATACTCGCCCTATACCAGTAGCAAAGCAGTTGAGAAAGAGAGAGAGAGAAAGAGAGAGAGAGAGAGAGAGCGAGAGGGAGGGAGAGGGAGAGAGAGAGAGCGAGAGAGGGAGAGAGAAAGAGAGAGAGATAGAGAGAGAGAGTAACTACGAGAGTCAAAAAATGGCGCTCACCAGGTGTAGGAAAATAATAACAACACTGCAAAACCAGAAGGTATGCAGCAAAACGTCTTTTGGGCCAAAAGTCATCAGACGTGCGAATATCCGACGTTGATTAGAGGGCGGACTCAACTTGAAGAGAGAGAGAAAGAGAGGGAGTGAGTGAGTGGGAGAGAAAGAGACGTGATAGAGAAAGAGAAGTGAGAGAGAGAAAGAGAAGTGATAGAGAAAGAGAAGTGAGAGAGAAAGAGAAGTGAGAGAGAAAGAGAAGTGAGAGAGAAAGAGAAGTGAGAGAGAAAGAGAAGTGAGAGAGAAACATAAGTGAGATAGAGTGAGAGAGAGTGAGATTGGAAAAAGAAAAATTCATAAGAAAAGAGAGATCGGTTACACATACCGATGAAAAGCTCGAATACTTCGAGAGAGAATAGCTGATGTGAAGGGACAATCACTGATTGTCAATACGCATATTGTATCGTCGGCAATGAGCTGAGGAAAGGGATGGGAGGGGGGGGGGGAGAGGAAATGGGAATTCGTGTCGAATTTAGAAGACGGCTTTCTTTCTCTAACTCTCTCTCCGTCTCTCTCTCACTCTTTTATGTTCTCCCTTTCACTATCTCTCTCCTATTCTCGCTCTCGTTCCCTCCCTCTCCCGCTCTCCCTCTCCCTCTCTCTCCTTTTCATCCTCAACCACTTACATATTTTCTCTTCTTCCTTGCTGCTTTTCTTTCCTCTCTCGACTTCCGAAATTCTTGTGGCTTCAGGTTGTAAAGGAGCGGAAACAGGAGTGCCAAGGAACACGGCCGAGAATGTGTGGTAGTTTTAGGGTTGGGGGGGGAAGTGGTTAGGATAGAGAGGGAGAGAGAGGGAGAGAGAGAGAGAGATATAAAGAGAGAGAGAGAGAAGAGATAGAGAGAACGAGAGCTAGAGATATTGGGAAAGAGATAGAGAGAGGGGAGAGGGAGTTAAAGAGAAAAAAAAGAGAAAAAAATAAAAGAGAGAAAGAGACATTACAAGAAAGTAGAGAAGGATCCGCTACAGCTCATCTTATATGAAATGCCCCCGAGAATGATGGGGGCTCTTATCCCTGTTTTCTATGTGGTGTAGTGAGTACGGCTATATTCAACAGCACTTTAGAGCTCTCTAGCTCTCTTCCCTTTCATCTTCTCTCTCTCTCTCTCTCTGTCTTTCTCTCTCTCTCACACTCTCTCAATTCATCTCAATCTCTTTTCTTTTCACCCGCCTTTCCACAATCTCTGCCGTTTATTGTGTAGTATTATCTGTTGAAGATTGCAGAACATTTATAATAGCCAAGATGTCATGGTGTTGTGGTCTTCATGGAAGAACAATGTTTGAAGAAATATGTATTATTTCTGGCTTTGAATCAAGCTCTCTTCTAGTTCTTTCCCTTCTATCTCCCCCTCTTTCTCTCTCTCTCTCTCTATCTCTCGCTCTCGCTCTATTTCCCTCTCTCTCTCTCGCTCTCTCTCTCACTCTCAGAGAAATTTGTTCCAATTTGCTATTTCTTTTTATACACCTCCTCATAAAACATACATACATACATATATGTATGTAGCAACAGATAACATCCTAGCTTAAACGCAGACAGCCTTGTAATTTTCAAATGAGCAACAACGAAATCTGAGAAGAAGCTCTTTGAGAGAGAGAGAGACAGAGAGACAGAGAGAGAGACAGAGAGAGAGAGAGAGAGAGAGAGAGAGAAACACGCAGAGAAATAGATGGGCAAGAGAGTAGGAGAGAAAGACAAGAGAGAGAGAGGGTAAGAGAACGAGAGAGAGAGAGAGAGAGAAAGAGAAATTGAGAGAGAGAGATAGAAAGTGACGTGTGATTAGTTCGGATTCGATCGGAAAAGGCTCTTGAGTTGCGGACAGGCGGACATCAATCGTCTAGACTCGCTGTCAATCTCTCGCCAGGGCATCACGTAGTAGTCATAGTTTTCATATTCTCTCTTTGTCCCCCTCTCGCTCTCGCCCTCTCTATCTGCTTCTCACTCTGTCTTTATCATTTTCTCCCTCCTGTCTCTTTCCCTCTCAATCTGCCAATCTATCCCCTCTCTCTCTGTCTAGCGAGATAGTACTCATTTGTGATCAGTTCCAAGTGCCATATTTAAGCACTTTCGAGATGACAGCGGGTTCAAGAAAGACTAACTTATAAATGACTAAAGTGTCCCGTACATATGTATCTTTAAAATAGTTTACTTTGTTCATATCATATTAGTTAATCAATAAAAAAAACAACAAATTAACAATGTTCTCTGCTCTCGCTTACTTTTACTAAAAGAAAGCGGATGTCTCTGGAAGCTCTAAAAGAAGCAACTATTGCAGCTGTTTACAGAGGAGGAGGCCGGCACAGTCTCTTTTGATGTGCCACTTCTATGAAGGAGGCACACGTTGCCCACTCTCGCCCAGCTAACTGTTGGCACTCCTCAAAGGCCATGCTTGAATTGAGCGACGTTCTGCTCGAGAGATAGCGAAAGTTAAAGTGAAAGTGTGGGAAAAAGTGGGTGCTGGAGAGCGGGGCGTTAGGAGATAAATTGACAAAGACATACAGTGAACTTATAAAAAGGGACTTGGCATGGAGAGAGAGAGTGAGAGAGAGAGAGAGATAATGAAAGAGGGAGAGAGAGAGAGAAGAAGACAGAAAAAGTCCAAGAGAGAGTGGGAGAGAGAGAAGGAGAAAGAGAAAGAGAGTGAGAGAGGAAGAGAGAGAGAGTGAGAGAAAGATAGGGAGAGAAAGAGAGAGAGAGAGAAAGAGAGAGACAGACAGACAGACAGACAGACAGACAGACAGACAGATAGACAGACAGACAGACAGACAGACAGACAGACAGACAGACAGACAGACAGACAGAGAGAGAGAGAGAGAGAGAGAGAGAGAGAGAGAGAGAGAGAGAGCAAAAGGTGGGTGGCAGCTCTTGAGCGATCCGGAGACTCTTAGGCAACTGCCCCTAATTACGTGTGCTTTAGTCACCTGTTCAAGCGATTCTTCTTTTTGAACATTCCTACGTGCTGAAAGTGCAGTGGGGAAGGTAGGCAGGCAGGCAGTTCATTAGTGAATGAAGTTAATGAAGAGGCAGTTAATGAAGGGAGAAATGAAAAGAAACATTTTGTTTTGTTCTGATTCATGCAAAAAATAATAATTCAATTCTGACCAAACAAGAAGGAAACGGAGCTAAAAATATAAGTGCCGAAAAAACATACATATGCCTTGACAAAACAAAAGAAACTGTTGCAGCAGCAGCAGCTGATAAAGTGGCTAAATGAAAAGAAATCGCCGTCGGGGCTGAATGGCTCTTGGAGGGGAAATTGACGACGCAAAAAAAAAGATTAGCCCAATTTGGTCGCCCGCTTTAAAAGAGAGCCGCACGGGAAAGATATGTGTACTTGCGAAAGCAGCTGGTCAGCAACTGACTGAGAATGTACGGCAAAAACGGGACGTCTTTTGTTCTATTGAGTCTTATTGTTAGTTCCAGCGCGACATCGCTGGCACAACTTAATTTTGGAAATTGATTTAAGGTGGGGAGCAAGGATGAAAATTGGGCAATTATGTTTAAAATAAATATCAAAAAGGGACCGGAAAAGTGGTTTTGCGCCCGCGCGGAACCGAACGCGTACCCATACTCTCTCGAATCACATACATACATGCATACATAAAAGTAGACAAATTAGGAGATCAAAGTCACGCGCTATGATTCAATGGAACGTCGCAGTAAACACCACTTCATTAAGTTTAGTCATGGGCGCCAAGCGTCAAAGCCGTTTCATACCGTGTCATTTAATTTGTCTGTCCACTCTGTCATTCTACATATCAGACTAATTTCCGAGTTTTCCTCCCTGACCCGCTCTTTTTCTGTCTCTAATTTTACACGCTTTCTCACGCCACTCTCTATATTTTCCTTTACTGCATTATTATCTTTTTGTTGTCTATCTCTTGGGCTGGTAGCTGTCTCTCTCTCTCTCTCTCTCTCTCTCTCTTTCTCGCTCTCTCTTTCTTCCCTCGCTCTCTCTCTCTCGCTCTCTCTCTCCTTCTCGCTCTCTCTTTCTTCTCTCTCTCTCTCTCTCTCTCTCTTTCTCGCTCTCTCTCCCTCTCGTGATATATCAGCCTCCAATCGGATGTAGCAAGCTGCTTGTAAACAGCCGGACATACGAATCATCGCGACGCTTAAAAACAGGGAGAGAAAATGGAGGAGTGAGAAAGATATGATAAAGCGAGGCAGGGACTGTGTTAGAAGAATGAGAGGGGAGGGAAGACGAGAGAGAGAGAAGGAGGGAGAGAGTATCAGAGGGAGAGAGAGGGAGAGTGAGAGAGAGCGAACGTCAGGAGTTGGCAATAAAAGAAATATTGGAAGGCGCCTGCAAAGAACAGCAGAGAGATTAGTGATAAAGTCTGTGAAATGAAAAGTAACAAGAAGAGGTTGAGCGGGGGGGGGGGGGGAGAGAGAGATGGTGAGAAATAGAGAGACAGAGAGAGAGAGAGAAAGAGAGTGAGAGTCTTCCCAGGGAGTGGGAGATGTTCGAGATCTTAACAGCTGATAAATGAGCGTTTGCCGGAAGTGGAACTGCACCGTGGGAGATGAAAAGCAGAGAGAGAGAGGGCTTAGGCGAACGGGCGATGAGGTGTTCTTATCTTTGAGCGAAGAATAGAAATAGCTGGACTTGCATAGCAAGGAGCGAAAAGGATCCGGAAACTTGAATAAGAAAACAAATGATAATCAGAGCAGTAAATCAAATTTGTATATGCTTATTAATTCTGAATTATTCCACGGGCAAACGGGAATCACGTAAAAAAATGTCATATGTACATGAATACATGAATCAAGGAGAATCGACCGCGCACCTAGGGAAGATGAGCGTGAAATGAGTTGACGGTGCTAACGGGGATCATGCATAAAGCTGTCATACGAATGGCTAAATAAAGGAAAAGTACCGAATGGACAATCGTAAACCACACGAGAAGAATGGGGGTGAAACAATCAAGAGAGCTCCAATCCCTTCCTCAACCACCACCCACTCATCCTGCCCCCTTCACCATTCACGCCGCTTGCACCGTACTTGAGAGGTGGCCGAAAGCGGCCAGCGGCTAGGGGGTAGAGGAAGAGAGGAGAGAGAGAGAGAGAGACGGATAGAGACAGAGACAGAGAGAGAGATAGAGAGAGAGAGAAGGTAATACATTGAATACAAAGATCATGTAAGAAAGAGAGTAAGAGAGTGTGAATGAAGCGTGAATATGAAGATTTGAAGGAGGGAGAAACAGAGAAAGAGGGCAAGAGAGAGAGAGAGAGAACAGGAGACACAGTGAGAGAGAGACACAGCCGCACGTTTGGCCGTACTGGAACGAGAGTGGGTGATATTAGGAGATGACCACGGCGCGGTCGGTGTCCATGCCTATTCGATGTGCATGTGTGTGCCCACTCAAGCACGGTATATTTGAGCTCTCATCGGTGTTCTCTCTTTCTCTGCTCCTCTCTCTTTGTTTCTCTCTCATCTCTCGTATTCCCCTATCTCTCTCTCGCAGTCCACTCTCTCTCTCTCTCTCTTTGCTCCTTTCTCTCTCTTTCTCTGCTCCTCTCTCTCTCTCTCCTCTTCTCTATTCTCTTCTCCTCTCCTTTCTCTCTCTCCATCTCTCTCTTGTCCTCTCTCTCTCTCGATCTCTCTCTCTCTCTTTTCAGCTAAAGTGAAAGCGTCGGCTTAGTGCAAGGAGAGACCAGAGGGGCTGAACCCGAATATGCAGCTTCCTCGTTCGTATTCCGATCACAATGGTCAAGTCTAATAATAAACAAAGTAACGCGCCCGAGGCTATACTTGTCGTCCATTATTAATTTTGAACTTTCGTCTTTTCGTTCCGGGACCGGCATCAACTTGTGCATTACTTCATATATAAATACGTATATAAATACATACAGTCGCGCTCACAAAAACTGGGAATTCATATTTTTTGCGGAAAACTTTTTTAAAGGAAGGACGAATTTGAACTACATATGTCCTTCATTAGAGACAATAGGGCGGGAGGTCTCAATCATCATATTTTGGCAGCAGAAAATTGTGTAGGCAGGTTAGAGTAGATGAACACTGATTTGATTCTCCGAGAGCGACTGACAATGACTAAAGTGCTCGAAGCCAAATGGCGAACACTGTTCTAAATTCGCGTTCGGTCCCGGATCTCGGGCACCGATTTCACGGTTGCCTGCTGAGCAACCGTTCACAAGCTTGTTTCAGAGCAGAGCAGACGAACGAGAACTCTAATCGAATTGTCACGCTGCATTAGCAGACGACATGGAAGACAGAGAAAAAGAGGAGGCGAGCAGCGTTTCTGATAACGAGAGAGAGAGAGAGAGAGATTGATGGAGATTAGAGAGAGTTAGACAAGAAGTGAAAGAGTGAGAGGCTGAGAGGGAGAAATAGAGAGAGAGAGAAAGAGAGAGAGAGAGATGAATAGATAGAAAGAAATGCGCAAGCTAACGCGTATGTATTAAGAAATTCAGAGGTATTCGCGAAGAGAATCCTTACTACATGTAGAGGATTATTGAGCAATCAAATTAAAAAATAAGAATGCCCGAGCCACAAAAAAGTAGATTAAAAATAATAAAATAAGAAAAAAATATTGCTTCACATTTGCTTTCAACATTCAAGGTACCGTAGTAGACTCGCCAGGCGAGTTTGTGTGTTTACGGTTCAGCTTTGCAGTTAAGGAAGGGGGTGGGGAGTTCCTGGAGCACATCAATTGGTGAGTCAGAGAGGAGAGAGGGTCAGCAAGAGAGAAAGACATAGAGAGAGAGAGAGCGAGAGATAGAGAGAGAAAGCGAGAAAGAGAGAGAGTGTGTGTAAGAGAGTGGAGAGGGAAAGAGAGAGAGAGAGAGAGAGAGGGCGGAGAGAAAGGGCCATACAAGTCAAGTGCCATTGCTCTGCATCGTTCTGTCGGTCGCGCAGGCCACAACGCGCTCGACATAAACATAAACAATTTCACACACAAACACACAAACACACAATGACGCACAAAGATGGTACTTGAGGGATACGCAAGGGGGGATGAGAATGGCCGGGAGAGAGAGAGAGGAAGAGAGAGAGAGAGAGAGAGAGGGAGAGAAAAGAGAGAGAGAGATAGAGAGAGAGAGACGGAGGGAGAGAAAAGAGAGAGAGAGAGAGAGAAAAAAAAGAGAGAGAGTGAGAGACTGAGAAGGAGGCTGTCAAGAGGAGAGAGAGGACCGACGCAATCGCCATCTATGCTTTGGCTACGAAGTGCTGCTATAAGCATGACAATTCCTCAGAATCAGAGTTATGGTAAACACATCGGTATTCAAGCTTTAAAACCTACGCAATTTCTACACCGAACTACTAATACTTTGGTATTCAAGTCTAAAATCCAAGGCAGTTACTAGTTTTGTTAACTGTTACTAGTTTTTATTAGTAGCCATAGTAGTAAATCCAATAGGAGCTTTCTGATTTTGTTTATAAATGCCAAACGCTTTAGACAAATCTCATTATGCTAATCCTTTAAAATTCTCCGCTATTATTGAGTTCGACCATGCTGACAATAACATTTATGCTTTGTAAAGATGTTAACATGTTTTGGAGCGAAAAAAACGCTTTGCTTCCTTCCTCGCCTAGCTAAATAAACTGCCAAATAAACTTTACCTACAGTACATATATGTGTACTATGTATTATTTATTTTGTGACCTACTAATTTGCTAGACCATAATATGAGAGAATTCTTTGATACACCGAAAGTTGTCTTTCTCAAAAGCAGCCCAGTGAACAACCTAGAAGAGGGGGGACTTCTGCTCCGTCTTAACGAAGCCTCCCTCTTACTGTTAGTAGTAATGCGGAAAAGAGGAGGAGAAGAGGGGTCAGGAAACACTGTCGACTAAGTCCAACAACAGACGTGAGCAAGAGGCACAATGCGCACTCTGGCTGTGTCTTTTCTCTCTTTTCTCATTCTCTTCTTATTATCGCCCACCGATGAAATGGACTTTCGATTGAATTCGTATATGACGAGGGCTCAATATTGTTGTTGGTCATTTTCGAAGATGAGGAGTCTATGTAAATTATGATGATTAAAATAGCCGTAAGCACAATTGCCAGGGGCAGGGTGCTGATATTGTTATTGTCAAGGCACAGTAAGAGTGTGTGAGCTGGCGAGTGAGTATACAACAACTACTACTAATACTAGTATGTACATACATAGTAGTATTACTATGCACTACTATATACGTGACAATACTACAACTAATACTATTACTACTATGTATGTCACAGTTGCACAGGCGTGAATGGGTGGATACGGCGTGAATATGCGCGATTGGGAAAGGGCTATGATGGCTACTCTTGCTCTGCACAAGAGATTCCGGTGGATGTCGCCCGCCTTTCTATGTGGATGCGCATGGCTAGGAGCCGTTACAAGTTGTATGCATATGTAGTACATCTCCTGGACTTTGTCTCTCTTTCTCTATCTGTCTCTCTCTCTCTTTCTCTCTCTCTATCTCTCTCTTTCTCTCTGTCTAGTTCTCCACTGTTTTGCACTCCATCATATCCGCACTCGTCCACTCTTACAGATGGCGAGAGAGAGAGAGAGAGAGATAGGGAGATAGATAGATAGAGATTGAGAGAAAGAGAGAGCGAGAGCGGGAGAGAGAAAGAGAGAGAAAGACAGAGAGGGAGAGAGAGAGAAAGAGAGAGATTGATAGAGGAAGAGAAATATTTCTCGTCCCCTTTGATCAGAGAGAGCTCGACAATGCGCGAGGACGCAGCCAATCTCTCCATATCTCTCGCGATGCGTGCAGCACACTGGAAGAAGAAGAGGGCCATAACCTCACAGCCGCTCATTTTCACCCACCTACCCCCTGGTCGACAAGTAACACTTATGCATGTTTGATCACTTATAATTTTGTTCGCGCACTGAAGGCAGGGGGATAGAGGTGGATGTGGTAGGATGTGAGAGAGAGAGAGAGAGAGAGAGAAAGGAGAGAGAGTGAGTACTCTCACCATGCTACATCATTGTCCATCAACTGGTGTGGCGGAGACTTTCTCCGCTTATCTACATTCAACTTTTTTTCTAGTAATGCGAAACTAGGAGAAGAAAAAGAAAAAAGACGACATGGAAATTAAAGGAAGTGTAAACAATGTCAAAATCCAGTATTAAATGTTCTAGCCTGGAATATTCAAAATTGCTGCATTGAACGCAGCAATACGAGCGTGAATTCGGGAGAAAGGAAACATGGCTGCTGGCGTTGGCCATTTGGCCGCTTTAGCCCCTGCAATAGTTTATGGCAATTGAATGGCCGGCGGCAGTCTCTGTTCTGTCCTTTGACTTCCAGGAAGAGATAGAGAGAGAGAGAGAAGATAGAGGCTAGAGGCAGAGAGAGAGAGAGAGAGAGAGAGATGGAGGGAGGGAGGAAGGAAAAGCGAGAGAGAGAGAGTTGGAGAGAGAAAGAGAGTAACAGAGAGCTAGGAAGAAAGCTGGAAGAGAGCATTGCGCCGTGGAAACAAAGTGTTCAAGCACCTTTTTATGCCTCTAGCGGAATGCCCGTGCAGCCACAAAAGGAGCACAAACAGAGGAACGGAGACAGATGTCAAGGCTCAGCTAATCGCGAGGGAGAGAACGAGAAAGAGAGAGAGAGAAAGAGAGAGAGAAAAATAGAGAAAGAAAGAGAGTGAGAAGAGAGAGAGAGAGAAGGAGAGAGAGAAAG
This sequence comes from Allodiplogaster sudhausi, assembly GCA_945643635.1. Classification (NCBI taxonomy): domain Eukaryota; kingdom Metazoa; phylum Nematoda; class Chromadorea; order Rhabditida; family Diplogasteridae; genus Allodiplogaster; species Allodiplogaster sudhausi. Next base: position 780,398 of record CALZFC010000027.1, on the reverse strand, counting down.
AGAGAGAGAAGAGAGAGAGAGAAAGAGAGAGAGATACACGTAGAATAAAAGGCGATAAAGAAGGCGGAGAACGAACAAAAAGGCAAAGGCTCACTTCGCTTCAGAATGAAAAGGTAATTAGAACAATTAAACAAATATGTACATGCATTTATACTCAATATTTGTATGTAGAAATCTAAATGCAAAAGCACATGTAGAACTCAAGGAATAAAGTTGTAAAATCATAAACAACTACTACAACAATATACTCGTGAAAAAAAGAAGAATGTTGTCCACAAACGAAATATATAGTAATGAGGCTGTTTATGATGCGCTGGTTTTGCTGATGAAACTCCCTTAAAAGTCTCCTCTTTCTCTCTCTCTCTCTCTCTCTCTCTCTCTCTCTCTTCCGAGTCTCTCTTTCTCTCTCTCTCTCTCTCTCTCTCTCTCTCTCTCTCTCTCTCTTCCTCCCTCAGCACTCATAACAAATGAAGGCAGAGAGAGAGAGAGAGAGAGAGAGAGAGAGAGAGAAAGACGTGAAGCTGCAGCGGAAAAGCCGCTTATAGTTAGATCACGCGCTTATGTCACATCTCGGGCAAAAACATCAGTGAAAGATGTACACAAGACATGTGAAATCTTTCTCTTTCTTTCTCTCGTTCTCTCTTTTTCTCTCGTTCTCTCTCTTTGTCTCGTTCTCTCTCTTTATCTCGTTCTCTCTCTTTCTCTAGTTCTCCCTCTTTCTTTCTCTCGTTCTCTCTCTTTCTCTAGTTCTCCCTCTTTCTTTCTCTTGTTCTCTCTCTTTCTCTCTTTCTCTCTTTCCCTCTTTCTCTCTTACTCTCTTACTCTCCTATCGTACTCTCGTTCACAATCTCTTAAATTATACACATATTGCCAAATTCGCTTAGTATTTTATTTATTTTTTTTGTTTTTGCAAATTTTTGCCCCTTTGCTATGACAATTTCTATTCCTCGAAGGTTGTTCGCTTACACTCTTCATTCTGCCTGCAGCGAGAAAAAAGAGAGAGAGAGAGAGTGAGCGGGAGAGAGAGAGATGGAGGGAGAGAGACAGAAAGAGGGAAAGAGGAGAGAGTGAGGGAGAGAGAGAGAGAGAGAGAGAGAGAGAGAGAGAAGGTACAGACTAGACCGTTCGTCACAGCAACATAAAACAGGAAAACAAGAGAGAAAAGCTGTCAGAATCCATGCATGATCTTCTTCGCAACAAAACCAGATAAGATAATTGGCTACATCAATGAATAAAATAAAAAAAAATAAAAGAAAAAAGAAAATATAACAAAAATATCGCGGCAAATGATGAAAAATTAAATTTATTTTGTTGTTTGTGACCTTAAAATATAAATTAACATATACTAAAAACCTTGTCATTTCCTTTGAACATCATCCTGTTCATGCGGAAAGAAGCGCCAGCCAACGCGATCACACATTGGCACGAAAAAGACACTTGTGGGTGTGGTGCTTACATTTTTAATGATTTTTTTTACCCTTTCGAATTTCAAGTGTCTCATATCCGTTTGTGCTGGATGACGATGAGGGTTCAGTGTGCGCCTCGATGAGTGCTCTCAAATGACGTTTATGTGCGTACGTACTTGAAATTGAACAGAAGCCAGATTGCGACGTCACGTTCTCAATGAATTGTTTTTCTTTGTAACAATAAGTCTTCCTCCCTTCAATTATGGACACGCCAAGAAGAGGTCGTTTCCCCCAATTTTCCTACATATGTATATACATGTACGTACGTAAATTTGTAGTGACATAGTAAAGGAGACAGTGTAATAACATGATACTATGTATAAAGAGATATATAGACATTATACTAGAACTCTCCACCAAGCCAGGACGTCGAGTGGAGTATGAGCCTAATTGCGGCAGCAATGATTCTCTGGTGGCGTTCGCGACAAATAAGATGTGAAAGACGCTCGGACACACGCAAAACGGGGCGCACATCGGGAAGTGGCGACAAAAAAGGCGGAAAGGTGCCCAGATTGCTTCGATTGTTGTGGGGGGAAGGGGTGCAGTCGGCTAAAGGGCTTCCGAGAGTGTATGCTGTGCTAGGAGGGTGCGAGGGGCTGTGCGGGGAGGGGAAGGTTGCCTAGGGGTGTTAGACTGGGGACATCACAAAAAGAGAGAGAGAGAGAGAGAGAGAGAGAGAGAGAGAGAGAGCAAGAAGCTAGAAAGCAGTGAGTGACGCAATGGGGGGCTGGACCACTTGGGGATACCTTCAAGGTTACTCGGCTTCTATCCCATGCGGCTCAGTCTCTCTCTCGCTATCTATATCACTCTCTCTATCTATTACTCTCTCTCTCGATATATATATTTCTTTTTCTCAATCTTTCTCTCTCTCTCTCTTTCTTGAATTCTCTTTATTTTGCTCTTTCTCTTATTCTAACTTTCTCAATCTCAATCTCTCTCTCTCTCTCTCTCTCTCTCTCTCTCTCTCTTTCTTGCTCTCTCTCTCTCTTGCTCTCTCTATCTCTCTCCTTTTTCTAAGGCTTTCTCTTCGACTGTGTCTTGCCTCGTTTCACTCTCATTTCTCTTTTTCTCGTTTTCTCTGCTCACTTCCTCTCTATTACTCGGACACATTCAGCTGTCTTCCCCCCTCGCTTTCATGCTCTCTCTCACGCATGCCCACGACCAAAAGCCAGACAGCAAAGCAGAAAAAAGAGGGCGTCCGATTTCTCCTCTGGCGATATCTCCTGAAATGACGGGAAATTGCCGCAATATATCCCTGAATTGAGAAGCCCGTTGCTGTGCTGCCGTAATTCCATCTTTTATTTAAACTTCTTATTTAAATTGTTATGATGAATGTGAAAAGGAAGCTTGCATGTATTTACAAACGTTTATCTTTTGTCTGCAAGAAGCGTGAAACAATACAACATATGTAGTAAAGCAATGGTTCACTTAGAGTTTTATCTGCATTTTAACGTGAATCAGAATGTGAATATTTACATACATTAATATCATAGTAAGATAGTGACGAAAATGGAGAAGATGAAAAAGTCGGATCCGCTTTTATCAATATGTGTGTGCTTGTGTGTGGTAACAATCTGGAAGTAGATAATTGCTGCCGTTCCAATTGGTCATCGATTCTGTCATGGACAACACTCGCTTCCGACTCTTCTTCTCTTTCCATGTATTACTTTCCAATCTTTGTTTAGTGGTTGGATGTGCGTGGTACGTTTAAACATAAAAGGAACACAATAATGCAATTGTGCTAGACGGGACAGAAGTCAATTGAACAGTGAGAGAAATGAAATCATAATGACGTCGGAGGGAAAAAAGAAGGAAAAATATCTGAATGGTAAGACAATTTGTAAAGGTTTATGGTATTAATCGAACAATGATGTGCTAAATAAAATTAGGATTGAACATAATATGTACTATCCTTTTTAGATGGTGTATAGAAAGTGCTAGAAATGAGGAAGTCGAGAGTCTTCGTTTTCTCTCTCGACATCTTGCCGCAAAAGAGGCCATCATGACTCAGTGGGTGACTATCGCGAGAAAGAAAGAACGGATCTGCTTCTCCTCTCTATCAGCAGAGAGATGAAATAAATGTATGCACGGGACGGGACGGCTACTTTAACTTCTTTGCATGTGTGTTCTCAATTCTTTTAGTTATTGTTAAAATATTAAATTAATTATGCTTTAGCCTATCCTTCCTTACAAATTACGTTGAATTAAAAAAAAAGTTATTAAAATTTCAGAATAATAAAACCAATCTAAGCTCTCACAATCAGTGATGGGACAGTTCGACCTTATTAAAGCCGAGGACGTGCAAGTAAGTTAATTGTGCTTACTGTTCATATCGACAATGTTGTTTAGAAGGCTTTCATGTCAACCTTTAGTACATATGAAAAAATTAGTGAACTAATTTGTTTCGTTTTATAATTTAAAAAGAAAGTGTTGCGTATGTGTTCGAATGATCAATCGCTTGGCTGCAATTGTTTGTGAACACAAAGTTTTCTTAAAGGAGGTATCCGGGGAATAATTAACCTTTGTTTTGTTCTATGTGGATACGTTCATCTTGGCGTAAAACATATATCCAAAAAGTTTGAGCGATTTTCTTTCATTATATTCTGAGTAATAGTAAAGTAAAAAATGGCGGGTAGAGAATTAGCTACGGTAGGTTAGAGCCGCCCTCCTCTTTCACATGCTCTCTCGACCGAGCGACAGGCAACTTTATGAGCGCGCGCATTCAAACTCGTTCTCTAGCACTACTGTAGAATTATTCGCCGGATACTTCCTTTAATATCAGAAGTACCATCTAGATGGCATTCCTTTCAACCATTTCATAGTGTATATACACATGTATGTATGTGTATGGATTAGTGAACAAATATGTTTCTATTTGTAATTTAAAAAAGTGTAGCATATGAACATACGAATGATTGATCGTTGTAATTAATTAATTTATTAATTGCTTAATTAATTAATTAACTAATTAATTGCGTCTCTAAACTTGAGAACGCCTTGGATTTGAATTCGAAGAACACGATCTTGGCGGACGTCTACCACTATGCCGACATTGCCACCGACATCGTGCCGTACGCAACTGCCGCCCTCGTCGCCATTATTCTACTTCCGCTACTCTGCTGCATCTGTTGCGTCATGAAGAAGCGGAGAAAGATGACGTCATCGGAACAGCGGTACTGATATTACTATTGAGGTGCAACAATAAGCATATAAATGTTCTATATATTGCTCTTTTGTACACCGAGGCAGAAATATATTAAAAATTAAGAATCGTACTAGGAATTATGTATAAATAGGATTCTGTTCTTCTGCATGTGCTCATTTTGCGAGAATTTTTTAATATGTTCATTTATATGCACATACGTATAGAATCACCTGCAAGAACTTCAACATAACGAAATATAACCCATAAATGTTTATGTGAACAGTTTTAATGCAAATACATATAAATACTATAACGTAAATGATCGGCGGCGGTCAGAATTGCCCGGCCTTATTAGGAAGAAATCTAATCTCTTGCCGTCCTTTTACATATCCTACTCTTTCTCTCATGGCCTCTTCCGCGCGGTCGAGTCGTCTGTTGACATAGAAGCACCAGATGACGAGAGCGATGATTGTCAAGACAAGCAACGCGACCGCAACGCCCGCCACCATGACGGCGAGCTCGAGCAGATGACGCAGCTCATGCATGTCGTCCACCGTTTGATTGACGGTATCCACCACCTGGAAAGAAAACTGTTTTTTTTTTTCAAATTTCGCGCCAAAACCAATGGTTATAAAACACCCGAATGACTTACTGAGCACGTACAGCAATCATAATATTGCCAAGTGCAAGTAAGATACAAAAAAAAATTTCCTCTAACCTTTGCCGTCTGCGAACCCATTGTTATATTCGTGCGCACAGTAGTAGCAGCAGCTGATTTGCACTTTACGCAAAAGTCGCTGGGCAAAATACAGTCGTGTGTACAACAAAATTGGTCATACATCCACAATAAGTAGCAAGATCTTCTGAAGAATGACCAAAACAAGCATTGCTCAAAAACGGTTATCAAGTCATTTTGATCATTACATCAAAGTTGATCAAGAATTCATGAGCGACACATTTTTTTTTTTCAAAGTTATTTTGGAAGATATTTTTATGACTAATCTTCATAACGGCGTCGGTTCTCATAATCAGTGCCTGCGGAACCAACATAGAAGATTCGTGACGAATCTTATACACTCAAGTTCGAAGTCTGTACGTTGCTGTGACTTACTTTATAGGAAATATAACTGTATTCACATGTGTGTACATATATGAGTTGACGTCACACTATTTTTATGAAATCATAGCAAGAGTATCCGACTTTATATTCTTAATTAGTACGTGATAACGGTGAAGATGTCAATCAAGACGGAATAAATGCGCAAATGCTCGTCATGGCTTTGTCTTGAGCACGTTGCCACGAGCTCGCCAAAGAGGCTGCCTTAGAGCTTCTTCTGTCGAATCAATGAAGCGGCTGCGTCCGGCGAGATGGATAACGACGTAAAGTTCGGAGCGGCCGAACTTGTTGCCGACTGTTCGACGTTGCTAGTAGTAGCCATAAGACCGAACGTGGCCTCCCAGCTCGGCGGCAGAAGTTCGTAGCCGATGCACTTGTCGACGGCGTACGTGTTCGGCTCGAACAGATCGTACCAGAGGCCTTCGTAGCAGAAGATGTCGTAGATGTGCGCCAGCGAGCCGTCGTCGTTCCAGCCAATCAACCCACCGCCGTAGCAGGTCGTATGACGACAGCCATTCGTGGAGTACTGTGGAAAAATGGACAAAGAGATCAAATTCGCACAAAGTTTGACGAATAGTCAAGATATCGAGCAAGTCCTATGAGGCTCATAAATATTATATATACATATCTATATTTATATATATATATTTATATATATATATATATATATATATATATATATATATGTATATATATATATATATATATTGACTCGAAGAGAGGGAGTAAGAGTGTACATATTTAATCAAACCGTATAAATGTTTCCGCTCCCCATCACAGGAATGGTAGGGCATGTCGCATCCTGAGTATTTTGAATTTCTCTCAAAAAAGAACATTAGTTGACTCGTGCATATGCGGTTTAGAGCGAGTCGCTATTTTTTTAATATTACAATATCTGGCACTAACGGTAGGCGCAGTTGCCCAAGGCGTACGTGTCATTGCTGTCTTCCGCGGACCACAGCTGACGATAATGTCGCGAAGCGCACCGTCACGGTGTTTGTGACATAAGTGGGTTGCTCAAAGACGAACTATCATTGTTACGAAGAGAATGGAAATGTCACATTTACTCAGGCAAACTCTTAGTATTAAACATTGAACACATGTGCTACTTTCACGCGCAAACTCATTGTCAGTGGTGTGTAAATTTTCAACAAGCATTGTGATTAGAGATTAATATATATTTTTAAATATATATATATATATATATATATATATATATATATATAACGTTTTGAAGCTTGCTTCTGCATCTTGAAAGAAGTGCTCATTTAGAAATCAAAACTTATTGCCCACATATGTATGTACCAGGCGCAATTGTCCGTTATTGAAGCACGTTATCTTATTTAGAGCGCCGTCATATCTGTCGTACATTCGAATTGAGCGGTGATATAAAGGAGTAGATCCGTAGAGAAGTGCGGAACATCGCGCTGAAAGCAATGATAAATATTATTTGTAACTTTAGTCAAAAAAGGTACTTTGCTTCTGTACAATAGCATACAAAGTCGAGGACGAAAATTAATAGGGGAATCTATTCCACTACTGAATACTATTGTAATATCGGAGGTTCTGGTTGTTCTAGCAATGGCTATTCTAGAATGCGGTCCCCCGTTCTCCGTTCTCCATTTTCTATCACCGATGTTCTTTTGACTCGATTATCCATCACCTTTGCAGCCAATCTGCTCAGCGATGACGTCATCGCCGATGTGCCAGCGACGATTGACGCATTTGATGTCAGCGCTCGCCGCACGCATTATCGGCGCGTACTCGCCGAGACGATAGTAGACGTCGCCATCGGAGCAAGTAGTCGGACGAGTGCAGCCATGCTCGTCCTCCCTTATCCACATCGGCTCGAATCGGTCGTTCGTCGGGAAGCGCTCAGAACAGCCTTGGCATTCTGCAAAATGAAGTTGATAGGATACTCAGGGGTGCTCATTCCTTGTCAACGAAGAACATTTCAAGAGTTCTGCCGAAAAAAAAACAAATTCGAGAATATGCTAGATATAGAATTATGGTGCTTGAGCCAAATCATCATCACTCATATGTCAAGGTCGAAAAGAGAGAGAGAGAGAGTACCCGCAATACACGCGACAGCGACAGCTGCACTTGTCGCCAACGAGTCGGCCGTCCACGTCTGATTCGGCCAGCACCAAATTTGATCGACAATCTCGGGCATCTATGTTCGTGTTTCAAACATACATAAGGAAAAATCTTTTGTGTAAAAATTCCAGAAAGCGGATGGAATGGCTCTATACATCGTACATACATATATTCTCTCCAAGGTAACCATGTTTACATAATGCTCACTAGTTACATTATTTTACAAAAGTCAAAGTTCACATCTCATTCGTACAATGACGTTGTCGATGCCGAGTGCGAGGAATCCACGATCGCAGACGTAGCGACTGCAGCCGCCGCCGCAGCCGACACAGCCGCCGCCCTCGTCGTCGTCATTGGTCTCGACGCGCCTCGGCCGATTCGGCAGCATACGGTAGCCAAAGGGTGGATGAGGCAGCCGCGTGCTCAACGAGTTGCAGCCGGCCGCGCACACCGTGGCAGCAGCTGAAAAGACAGTGAAAATTAAAAGAAAGAAGAAAAATAAACTCTTATTCTTTTTATTTATATAAAGTAAAATAAAATAAAAATATATATCTCACTCTCTTTCTGCATATTTCAGTGATTACTCTTAACGTTGTAGGTACTCGATAGGAATACAAATTACGTGGCCACGCTGAAGATTGCAAAGAGAGAGGGAGAATTTTGTACATATATATATATATTTCGACAAGTAATTAACTTACGACATGCGACTTCTACGTAAGAGACCGTCTTGTTACTGCCAACTATCCAACGGCCACTCCCCGCATCACAGTAGACCTGTATTGATTACTGTGCAAGAGCACACACTTCAACACATTCCTCCAAACCATACGCAACGAGGATAATAGCAATGGTTTTTTTCTCAAAATATGTATGATCAAGCCATCCACAAACCAGTTCGCTGTGCGGAACGCTGATAGCTTCAGGCTTGCAGCCGTGCGTTGTAGAAGCGTAGATCTTGCCATCCGAGCACGGCAGCGCAGCTGCGCATTCGTTCTCATCTTCAGTCCATATCGGTGACATCATCTTCTCGGCGTACACTTCGGAAATCCGTCGGTTACAGGACGCGCAATCTGCAACGAGTATGCTTTAATTATAATGTTCGTTTAAAAAAAGAAAAAAATGAATATATTTTCAGAAGGTCTTCGTACTCTTGACGCAGCCGACTTCGGATGGCGTTGCTACCTGCGCAGCGCCAAATTGCCATTTTCCGCCAGCGTTGCAACGGGCCGGACCGTCAGATAGTTTTGCCTCCCCGCCTTGCATCTAAAAGTTATGTCGTCATTGAATAGTTACAGAAAAGAAAACAACTCAATTGTAATGTATTTGTTTCTATAAAAGACATCTTGTTTTCTCCACAATGTGTCGGGGCAAAAGAGTGCGAATTCAAAATGAGTGCATGGCTCCTTTAATTTGGTTTAAAATTGTGGCAAGATAAGATTTTTTAACGTCGTCGCCCAGTTTTTTCAATAGTGCCCTACCACAGCAATGTGCTCGTCCTCGGCAGCGCACGAGTAGGAGAGACACGCGACACCGACGGCGCCGTCGAGTGACGCCGCGCTGCCAACGATGGCATAGCGACGCGGAGCCGATGTGAGCGGAGCAAGCTCGGCGCACGGACTGCATTGGCCGGCTGAAGAAGATTATTACATCATTTTGTTGTTTTTTTTAGTTGTCCATTCATACGATGGCACATTGTGTGGACAATCAATAACATCTCATAAATGCACTTATATAGTATACAAATGTTTGCACATATGTTTACATAAATATCTTGCCATATCAACGTTCTTTGAAAAATAAATAAATAAAACTTCTAACGGCAAGCGACTTCTGCGTATGCATCCGAGCTGCTGCCGTCGCTCTTCTTCCACATTCCGCTGACAGCGTCACAAAAGAGATGCGTGCCGGCGGCAAGACTGACGACCGCATGGGCATCGTCCACCGCGCTTGAGACGTAGATGACGTCGCCGGAACACGCTTTCGCGCCAAAACAGCCGTCTTCGACGACTGTCCACGCTGGTGACTCAAGAATCTCGACATCCGGACCACTGATGGAGCGCGTGCAGCGGGTGCAGCCTGATTGTGATCAATTCAAACATTAAAAAATGTATATACATTATTTTCCACTTGAAATACTCATAATAAGTAATTTTTCTCTCTCTCCTTTTAAGGAATTCGAAACTCATCAGAAAGTAGTTTTTTAAAAATATATGTCTTATGTACACATATTCACAGCAAGTTATTCACAGTAATTCACAGTTAGTTATTCACAGTAATCATTCCTCTTAAAAACGAGCTAGTCATTGTCCGCGGAATGAATCAAGAGGTTACGAAGAAAGCCTGACTCTTAACGCATGCGGCTTTGGTCGGCTCGAACAGTGATCTGTCATATTCCCACATGCGACTGGCGCCGCAGACGATTTCGTTGACCTCGGTTACAATGACGGTGTTGCTGATTTCCTATAGGAAGAGCAATGTTATTTGGTAGTACTTTGAACTTTGGTCTTTGATCTTTGATCTTTGGACATTTTATCTCTTTTTTCAGCGAAACAGTAAAAACAAGGCGCACACCAATGCAAGAAGAGCTTCCGGGTCGGTGCACTTTAATGTTAGACACGCGCCCGACGGTGACTCTGTACCTCCACCGGGCATGAGGGCGTATCCTTTTGTCGTCACCAGCAGCGGTGCCGCCGTATCGATCGCCTTGCATTTGGTGCACTCTCCTTCTGAAGTACACGTATTTCCGAGAAGTATTGACTATGCTTTTGATGTCTATTGATTGGAGCGATGGGGACAAGCGAGACTCGAACGCGTTGCGTGTGCCACGTTGGCCTTTTCAATTTCAATTTTCAATTTATACGGTGTAACATGGAAAATAAATGTAACACACGTGGTAAAATTATTATGAAAGCTACAATAAATAACAATCGAAAGTAGCAATGGGACTTTGGTTGAATGGCTATATCTAGCTTGAGGGATCTTTGTTGTAGGCATTAAAATTGATAGGGGCGCGAACAAAGAATGAATTTAGTCTACATTTAAGTCTAGAGGTCGGAACATGTAACTTAAAAGAGAGGCCACGGGTTTTGGAGGGCCTAAAAATGAGGTGATGTGGGCACTTATTGGAAAGCCTAATGCGGCCAAAAATAAATTTACGAATAAGATCTAGGTCTCTGGCTTGTCTGCGAACCAAAAGGGTGGGTAGGCTTAAGATTTTGTTGCGCTGCTCGCTGTGTGGGATAGAATGATAATGGAACCCAAAGCACTTATGAAAAATACGACGAGTAACATAGTTTTGGACTTTTTCTAGTGATCGTATGTCCTTAAGAAGAAAAGGTGAATAGACAGACGAACAAAATTCTAATATGGAGCGAATATAAATACGATATGCAGCTAGTAAAACAGAGGCATCACTAGTTCTAAGTGCTCTGAAAATGCTATACGCCTTTGAAAGTGACTTGGTGGTGAGACTAGAACAGTGAATAGAGAAAGAAAGGCTAGAATCAACAATAACACCGAGATCACGAACATGTTCAACGGGCTTTATGGGAAAGCCATTAACATAAAAAGGCACCTTGGGATTTACTCTACCAATATGGAGGACTGCGGTCTTATCAAACGCAAGGGGAAGTTGCCAGTCGTGGGCCCAGGAGGCGATAGCATTTATGGCATGTTGGAGAGAGCTTCTATCTTCCAGTCTACTAAACGACTTATAAATCTTAACATCATCAGCAAAACATTTAGCTACGACACCATATTGGGAAACAACGGCAGGGAGATCTGCTGTGTAGATTATAAAAAGGAAAGGACCAATGACACTACCTTGGGGGACACCGCTGAGAACTGGAAGAGAACGGGAGACAGAGTTCCCAACACGTACAGCGAAAGAGCGACCGCGCAAGAATTCACGAATCCATTTAATAACAAGTTGAGGGAATCGAAAATGTTCTAACTTATATAGAAGCTTAATATGGCTAACTCTATCGAATGCTTTAGAATGATCAAAATAGACTACATCGGTCGTGCGGTTAAAGGATAATGAACGTGACCAGTACTCCAATGCGTCAAGTAATTGTAATTCAATAGAACGCTTACTACGAAAATCATACTGTTCGTCAGGGAGTATCTGATTAGCTTCACACCAAATATACAGCTCACGACTTAAAATTCTCTCAAATACTCTAGAAAAGAAGCAAGTTATACTAATAGGACGATAATTAACTGGATCATTAAAAGGTGGCTTCTTGCGAATAGGGGTGACTACAGAATGCTTCCATATGCTAGGGACAACCGAATTGGAAAACGAAAAAGTGAAAATATATTCTAGAGAGATACTAATAGGAACGGCTAATTGCTTCAAGAAATACACGTTGAAGTTATCAGGGGTTTTGCATGAGGAGTTAGACCATCGCTCTATAACATTACATATTTCATGTCTACGAAAATTAAAGGAAAAGCTAGGTGTGCTAGGGGAAGTAGGGGGAGAGGGAAGATTGGGAAGCATACCGTTGTCAGTCACAAAATAGTCTGCAAAAGTGGTCAATAATAACTCAGCCTTGTCATGGTCGGAAGCTAAATCATGGCCTAGCCTATCAGTGAGAACGTCAACACCTCGTTGCTTGTCAGATACACGGAATCGTACATAACGATAAAATAAATTTAGGTTCTTAGACTCCACTATGGATTTTTCCACACTCCTAGCATACTTATTGACTTCTGCATTATACAACTTATTAATTCGAGAGAATGCTGCTGAAGATTCAGGGGTATTTAAAGATACTGATTTCTGCCAGGCTTTGAATCTTTTTGAACGAAGCCGATGTATATGTTCGGGAAGCCTCTCACCATTTAGACGGACACGCTTGAAGGGAACAAAAAGGTCTTCAACTAGGCGAAGGACACTATCTAGTTGGTTGTACATAACGTCAACATCGCTGGTGCAGCTATGATCAGAAAGCAAATCACGAGAAAGCAGGAAAGAACAAGCAGTTTGATAGTCAACATTACGATAATCCCGTACAAAGGTGTAAAGTGGTAATGAGTGTATAATGCTGAGAGAGGACGATACGGAAAAATGGTCTGAAGATGCAAAAGGGGGAAGGACGGAAGTATTTGTAAGGAGGCCGGGGGAGTTGGAAAGGAGGAGATCTAGGATATGATCGTTGCAGGTGGCGGAAGGGGTGTGTTGAGCAAAATTACAAGTGCAGACAAAATCTAGGAACAGTTTGGCTTGCGTAGAAATGCCCGGTGATATGGAAGGATCATTCCATAAAATATCAGGAAAGTTGAAATCGCCTAAGATAATGGTTGGGTGGGCGCATGAAGAGAGGTCTCTAAGATGCTTAACTAAAAGAGAGTTGCCTTCGGCGGGACATGATGGAGTACGGTAGATGAGGCAGATTCGGATAAGATCATTATCTAAGTACATATCAACAGCTAATAATTCGAAGGAAATTGGATGGGAGAGAGAGAAGATTACTTTGGTGGAGATATTGGATGAAATTAAAAAAGCTACTCCGCCTCCTTTCTTTCTACAACGGTCTCTACGGTAACAATTATACTTATCAGAGTGTTCAGAAAGAAGAAATGAGTCTAAAACTGTAGATTTGAGCCAAGTCTCAGTTATACATATAATAGGGGTGCCGCTCTTTAAATGCAATGCTAATTCTGCAGACTTGTTGCAAATAGAACGAGCATTAAAGAGAATAAGATCTAAAGCTCTACTAGAGTTCCTTCGAGAATAAGCACTTAGTTTTGTGAAAGGGGGGCGTAAGGATTGTGGTGAAAGAAAGTAGGGGGTGGATTGATTTGGTTCAGCCGAGGAACGCGTGTGGAAGAGGTGTGAACTCGCTGGCGAGGAGGGGCAGGGTGGTTCGGCTGGGTCTGCTGGGTCGGCTGCGTACGTGACTCGCGAGGGTGCGAACGGCCGTGCTGCCGCGGCCTCACAAAGTAGGACGAGAGGTCAGGCGGAGGGCGAGGCGGGTGTGGATCAATTCCACGCTGGGCAAGGGTGAGGCTTGGACGGAGATAGCACCGCTCGAATCCGGGAAGAGAACGTAGGAAACGACGAGCGGCCCGCAAGCACTGCTGCTGGGCTTGGGTGGTGGGCATTACGATCTTCACCAGCGGGAGGACGCCCGGGTTGGCTCGGAGACGATAAACTGCCACCGGGAGGAAGGGGATTCCGAGTCCGTCTAGGATGTGGAGGACAGCCTCTCGGTCACGGACAACACCGTCCACTGAAGAAGAGGCCTGGGGGAGGGAGAGACCGGAAAGGACCATGGAGCGGAGCCTCTCCTTCCGGTCCTCGCGCTCGTCGGGGGTCTCCTTGGAAAAATCCCACTCGCCGGAGGGAGGAGGGGGAGCGGGTGCAACGGAGTGGCCGGTTGGGGAAGCCATCTGGACGTGGGGGGCGGGAGGAGCAGCAGCGGGGGGTGCAGAGAGAGAAAGAGTCAGCTGACTTTGAAGAGCAGTGATGGCTGCCTGCTGCTCCTTGCACTGCTCCTTGAGGGCGACGTTGTCGGCCTCCAGGATGGTAAGCCGCTCGACGAGGCCATCGAGGAACTGGACGAGGAGAACGGAGTCCGAGGCGGCATCTGAGGCAGTTGGGGAGGCCGGGTTCGACTCGAGAGGACGCGACCGCTTGACTGAGGGCGCCTTCTGTAAGAGAGATGCCAGCAGGGAGCCGAATTGAGAGGGAGAAGAAGGGGTCGTGGAAGTCATCGTAACTTATCTGGTGCCTTTGAGTAGAGAGAGTCGCCCCAGGCACAAGGGCTAAAGCAGATGGTGCTCTTGATCGGTTAGTAACAGCGGACGAGCAGCAGAGGGCAGCCGTCCACAACCGAGAAAGAGAGCGCAATTCCCTCCCTATTCGACTCCATATAAAGTGTATTACAACAAGTAATTTAGCTCGAGGGGAGGAAAAGACCCCCGTGGGGAGCGGAGCCTTCTTACATGTGGGTTCCCGGTGAGAGCACTGCCAAAACACTGGAGAGCCAGGGCGGCCGCCCGTTAGGGGGGTCGGCCTGCCTCTCCCTGCCATGCCCGTGTTTACCACGGCGGCACACCATGTCCACGTGAATGGCATATGGCTGCCACCATGTCCACCCGGACATGGCACGTGCCTCACTAATAGGAACGCGTTGCGTGCAACAATTAGATACGTACGTGATACATGCCCGACTAACAGGTGAACGTTACATGCCACACAGCAATCGGTACACGTTGCACGCCATAATCGCACTAACTGCAACTCAGCTGTCCGAATGACTCTGAGCCGCCGTTGCTCCAGCGCTTGGTCGCGCCATCGCACTTGAGAGTGGCCGCATTGGCGCGCCATCCGTCGTGAAGACGCGCTCCTCGCATGGAAGCGCCACCAAGCAGCCGTCAGCCGTGTCGAGTGTGAAGGGAGGCGGCTGGTGGTTGACACTAGACATGGCAGGTGCTTGGTTGCACAATGTGCATGCTGGAAAGAAGAAAAAGGGCATACATATAATTTCGTTATTTAATTTCTACGATTTCGCACTAATACTCGTACTAAAATTTGTCTAAGTGTAAAGAGAGCTCTGTAATAGTCATTGTGTCGGTTCTTCTTATTTTTCTGATTGAACCGCCATCGTAATAGCCAATGAGCGATCCGTCGGCGCATGGTGCCGCCGTCAGGCAGCCCCTCCCGGGATTCACGAAGAACCTGGGCGAAGTAACGGCGTCAGAAGCAGGCGGCATCGTCAGGCTGCGGTCACAGTTTGTGCATCCTGCAGGAATGGGCAAGCATTCTAGTTTACAAGTGTTCAAGTTTATTCCAGGAACAGGTACTGGGCCCGGTGGGTGAAGGCAAGAGATCAAAGGCATTCGATTGCAAACAAATAATGACAAAAGTTTTAAGTGGGTATTCGCTAAATTCCTTTAATAATGTGATTCATACGAGAGCACCAAAAAGGAAAGGATCAGAGAGGGGCGGAGAGATCAGTGAATGAGAAATGAAGAGGAAGAGCCAAAGAAGAAGTCGATGAAAGGGACAGAGAAGGAGCGAGGAGGGCAGAGGATCACAAATAGGAGAGAAAGGGTGAGAGCAAAAAGGGGTCTCACGAAGGGTCTCCTGAAAGGTGGTGATCTCCTAAAGGGTTCGCTCAAAGTTCTCTGAACAAGCAATTCAACAAGAAGATCTTCCGACAAATCCAAATAAAATTCTCACGAACTGAAATCAATCCTGAACATCTTCTTCATCCGGAAAATACCCAAAACCTTTGGTTAAAGTTCCTAAGAACGAACACAAAATAATATGTGAACCTTTCAAGGGAAGAGGGCAACAAGTTTATCACTTGTGCAAAGAAAGAACGGACAAACGACAAGGTGGACTATAACGACGGAACAAATAAGCTTCTCTCAAAGGAGGAAAAGCAAGGAAGAACCGGCTAGCTAGCCACAAAAAGGTCCAAGTGAGAATGATATCTCAAAATCATCCAAATGCGAAAGAATCTACCGCACCCATCAAATTCCAGGCGAGAGAATGAGTAGTTTAAAATATTACGGCATATAAGTTCCATGTGTCAAACTTATTACTAAGAAAAACAAATCCGTTTTATAACGAGATTTGTCAAATAACGTGTCGTCAGCTGAGACATTATCTGATGATATGCGTCTTCAGTGCCTTTTTCCTTCTCCAAAAGCCACTACTGACTTTGAACGCAGGATGCGGCCGTGATCTGTGGTGTCTGCGACGCGCCACTGTGCACCCACAGGCCACCGTCGTTGCATGTCGCGTTGCCTTCTAGGACCATGATCGAACCGTCGACTTCCTGTCATAAATTTGTTGTATATTTATAAGGAAATAAATAAGAGTAGTTTGAATAGCATAAGATGCTGACCACACTGAGAAGATACGGGCTAGCGCAACCCAGCATCCGTCGTCGTCGGAAGCTGAGGCGACATCACGAATGGTGTGTCCAAAGGGATTATTGCGTAACGTTGGTGGCGCCGTGCATTGCCGATAGAGGTTCTCTGAATAGCTTTTTCTCCTTTCTTTCCGTTTTTTAATCTTCTTTGAGCGCGCACTTCATAAGTGCACTGTAGTCGGTTTTATCTGACTCCAATGGCTATTGTCTACATATACATACATACATATAATGCACTCACTGCATGCGATGTGCTTGAACTTGGCTTCGACTGCGCCGATGTTCCATTCTCCAGTTTCGCCGTCGCATACTGCAGCGAGTTCATCGTCCGGATTCAGCGTCTGCCTCGACTAAGGCTCTCCTTCACCCGATGACGTCCAAATCGCATCGCCACCACATGGCTTCGCTTCTGCGCATGCGCCATTGCTGACCGACGTGTGCGTGTACTCGGGAGCGACGAATGTCGCATCGAGCACCGTCTGATTACAGCGGCGGCAACCTGAGTAGACGCATTGTGGTACATTTCTCTGAACTGAACTCCGTCATGAGAAAGGCGCCCATTTTTTATACGTGCGCCTTCATTAAGGACAAGCAGGGTATGAACCTCATCCTAGCTAGCAAATCCCTGAATGAGAGAAGCCTAGTATTCCGTACTAATGACACAGATTCCGGCGGAGGGATGAGAAAGAAGCGAGTTGCCAAACTGCCAGATGCCACGCTTGTTGCATGCGAGCTCACCGTGCGCCAGTGAAAAGGCGTCTTTCGAGCCCTGGTTCTCCATGTCACTCTCAAGTCATTGTTCAATGAATGACAACGACGAACCACGGCGATAAGGTGCTGCTCGGCGTCCGCGCACTTGTAGCTTTTGCAAGGGACGTCTTCGTCAACCTCGAGCGTTGCGCTATAGACGTAGCCTCGAGGAAGCGTCCATGATGTCTCCGGAGGACTACGAAGCGGGCCGCACGAGACGCAGAGACCGTCTGGATCAGGGTATTATTGTGGTTTCAGTATGAATATAAGCATAACGAAATCTTCATAGACATTCGAAAGTAAATTAATCTGATAGCTCTTTCGCTATTCTCTTAATGCCGCTTACTCGATTTGAAGCGATACTCTCATGTAATGCTCCATTAAAATGAGTCGTAAATAGCCTTGCATTTTCAACCTCCAGCACAGGCGATCTCCTCAAATCGCTCGCTCGCTCCATCGATGCTCCACCGATTGTCTGCGCCACAGCTGATTGCCGAGCCTGCGCTTGTAGCTATTTCGGTGAGTGTATCGTTTGCGGTGCGTTTGACGAAGAGAGTCCCGCCACGACAGGCGGACGACGCAACGAGGCAGCCATCGGGAATTGACGTGTGGATCTCGAGACCGTCGACGGTTTGGCTTCGAGCGAATGGACCCGTCAAGGTGTCCTTGCAGAAGTTGATAAATTGCGCATTCAAATGTTTGAATTCGCGCCCTCTTGCCTTACAGAACGGCGAAAGAGCGCGTGTTTTTTTTTACAGAGTCAATGGTCAGGAAAATTCTAATAGACTAGGTCGGATTTCGAGTACCTTGTTATGCACGTGTGTAGCGACAAGTGTATGCACGACAAAGCGGTGTGAAGATGCAAAGAACATTAATAAGACTTACATTCCACGCATCCGACTTGCCACACATTGCCATAGTTGCACGAGTCCCATCGGCCGTTCTTCGTGCACCGTACGCTGCTACCTCCATATTCGGATACGCCGTCTTCAGTTGCCTGCATTGTGGTGCTACTGATTGTCAGCATGGAAACACCAAAAGGTAAGCCGTTCATCATCACAAGCCACCTTTATCTAGTTTTTTTTTGCTTTTAAGTTTGTTTGCCTTATTGACAAATACTGACAACGCAGAGGTGTGCGCCGGCCGGGCATGAATAACGGCCACAGTTGTAGGTGGCCTTGGAGATGTTGCGGAAGCCTAGGGGCGCCTTCATGAGGCTGCCGAGGCGGGCCGGCGTGCACTTGGGGCACACCACTGAAGAAGGACAAAACGTGCATGCTATCTGTGCCTTTCTTAACTTGCTTATGGTTAGGTGGGAATTGAAGTGAGTAAACTGCAATCTTCATCAGTTTAAAGGAGCCAAAATCTCCAACTTGAATTCGCGCCTTATTGCCTGACACAAGGGCGAGAGAGCATGTGAATTAGAGAGGCGCGACTACAATTGGAAAATTCAAATAAATTAGGGTTGAGTTTTGTGCTGCTTTAAGATTATGTTGGTAATCAAACTGGCCAACTTTTGCATGCGACAAAGCTGAAGAGGTCTCCGTCGTAGTCCTGCCATTTGTTGCCTCCCGTGCACGTCATGCGGCCGCCGGCGATGGATGCGATGGCATCGGGGCTCGCGACGCCGACCAACTCGTCCTCCTCGTCTGTGCATGCGGCGACGGCGCACGGCTCGTCAGCGGACTTTGGCACCAGGCTGGCCTGGAAAGTGTTCTGGTTGAGAAGCGGCAGTTTACGAGGACTAACAGGAGCATTTTCAGTTTTGTATTTAGCATTTTAATTTAACATTTTCGCATTGAACTAACCATAAGAGGAACGCGGGGAAATGTACGTACATATATGACTGTACAAACTAAAAAAAATCGGTCGTTTTCGACCCGTTATGCACATTTGCGCACAAATGTACGCGTACTTTTTGACCAATTTGGCATATTCGTGTGGAATATTCCAAAAAAGTGTGCATAACGGGTCGAAAACGCAAAAAAGACCGTTCTTTTTGTTTGCACCGTCATATATGTATGTATGTATGTATGCATGTACATACATATAGATATTCATATATGTATGTACATACATGCATATATGCAATGGAATGTCACGAAAATAGCAGCTTGTTTTCCAGTAAGATTCGAGGCTAAATAATGAAATGAGTGTGCTAATCAGGCATGCATCTTAGGATACATGAGCCTTATCTTAATCATAGATTTTTTTAATCAGTATGCAAAGTGCGAATTTGCTACTCGTGTCTCTAGCCTTGAATGACTTCCAAAGAGTTGCAGACAGACGACGACTGAAAATGACACGACATTTTCAATCGAAGTCTGTCTGCAACTTTTTATCTCTCGCTTTTCGCAAGCACTGAGAACTGTTCTTTAAAAGAAATTTCCCATTTTACGAAACGAAACATCACTAAAAGAAGGCAATGAATGTCACCATAGAACAGCACCATGCTTAATTGTTGTTGGAGTTTGGCATTTACTATTTAAAATTTTTTACATGGATTGAATGAATTAGCGATTATTCTGTCTTAAGCACAAATTCAATCGATTAAGAATTTAAAATATTTATTACTTATAATTTAATTTAATTAATAAAGAGAACGTACTTGTCTGTAGTCGCCTCCGAGATAGCTGGGCAGCACGACCGAGCATGAGCAAGCTGAAAGGCAGAGAAATGATACGAGATGATTTTTAATAACTAACTAGTCACTAGGGAATCCGTTACTGTATTTCCGGTTTTCTTACCTAAGCCAATCAATAAAACGGAAGCTTTAGTAAAAGTCATTGCCGATTTATGAGACATCTGAGCTATTTTCGAATAGTCTCGGGCATGAGGAAAAAGAAGAGGCAAATGAAAAAGCACAAAAAAGTTCCATATTCAAGTATAAGATACTTGAAAGAGAGAAATTTTTGAATGAATTTGTGATTGGTGTCCGTGCAAAAACGTGGTGTTACAGCACTCGACGGTAGATTATCGGCCTCGTACCCATCGCGGGAAGATTAATTTACAAACATTTCATGACATTTTTTGTTTTATGCTTTACCACCTTTCTTATGTGAATATTCTATAATAAACTAAAGAATATTAGGCAAAATAGTATCAAATAAGTAAACGAACAATAACATCTGGCTTTGAAAAAAACTGCCTTTTCGAAAACAGCGTTTCTTGTCTACCGTACTTTTTTGAGTAATCCGATGGACTTCCATTTGAAACCTTTGCACGTTTGAACATACGATTGCAGTTTTTCGGTGATCGCCCTTCTTTTTAAAGTTTGAGTTGGGTAATGTTTGGCATGTTTTTCGCTTTTAAAGCAGAAATGATGTTTTTTTCCGGCTTCACAAAGCGAGCACAACTAACGCTTGGCACAGAGAGCGTGTCCGGTCTGCTCGCACTCGGCCGGCCCGAAGTGCCACGCGTTCTCTCTGCAGCGGAGAGTGTGGCGAGGGACGCCGTCGACGAAGAGAGTCGCCGAGGGGTCCGCGCACTCCAGACGCGCGCAGCTCGTCTCGCGGATGTGCGAGATGCTGAGAAAGATGGCAGAAATATTAACCTGGAAAAATAGAAAGTAGACCAAGCGTCTTTTTTATAAAGACCAAAATGACGGGACTTGAAATGTTGACGAGGATGGGAAAGAAGAATTGTTTTTTTTTTTAATTTTTAATCCTCCATCACAATACCACATACATATATTAATAAAATTTGGCTTTTCGTGAATTAGTTTTACTCTTTGAAACATTCCTGTTTCGAAAAAAAATATAATTGCAAAGAACTCACTGAAATTGTTGCAGAGACGAGCGATTTAGCAGTCGTAGCCGTTGTATGGACAGTCCCGTTTCACTGACAGTCTCGGGATCTCACAAGAGGTGCAATCTTTAAAATTTATACATATATTTTTTTAATCTCTTGCAATGAAGGCGAAGAATTACTCTTATATGTAGGACTTATATAAAGGTAAGTAATTTGCGAAGCTCTAACCGTTGCTCTCTTCATGCTTATGCTTTGAAGAGGTGAGACTGGCCGAAGAGATGAACACAAGGATGGCCAGCCTCCACGGCATCGATTTATCGGCTTCAAATTTATACATGAAGATATATGTATGTATCAGTATTTTTTAACACGGATAAAACTAAAAGATCCAGTACTGTACGCCAAGTCTGAAAGCAATTCGTGAACGGGAACTTTAAATAAAGCAACTAACAAGTTTGTAACTGACACTTACATGAAGGCGGAGCATCCTAACTAGACAAAGACAGTGAATCACACTTCCAATCGCTGAAACTGAACACACGAGTGGACCATGATGGTGCTTCTTTCTTTGTGTTCCTTTATTCTTGTTACAATGATCAGTGCTTTTTAATGGAGCTCCGTTTGATCTCATCCTTTTCAACCAGAAGAACTGGTCGATTGAAGAGGGAACGGATAATATTAGTCCTTTCTTCTGTAGATTTGATGAAAAGCTGTTGTGTAGCTGTGAGAAATAAATAAAAAAGGGTGAAAGAAGAAAAGATAAAAAAGAAAGAAAAGAAGGGAAAGAGAGAGAGAGAGAAAGAATGAGAGAAAAGATTGACAAAGATGAATTCTTAAATTTAGACCACTCGGGGCAACGAGACTGGCCACTTTAACTTTAACTCGGCGTGTCATGTGTCTTGCCGCACTCAGGCTTCTTTTCTCCTACGAGTACACCCAGGGCGGCCACGTTCGTCTCGTCCACCGACATCTTCCTAGCCGTTGTCACACCTGGCCATACAGTCAATATCATACGTTTCACGGCGACATCTGCTCTCTTTGACACAGAGGTCAGCTATTACATCTGTCACAGCTACCAACTGAGGAGTCAGCGCCTGGCCAACCTCTCGATCGCCACTCTACTAGGCTCGTGGCCGACTGCTGCTGCTGACGGGAAGTACTTCTGCTTGCTCACCTACGAAGTGTGGAATGGAGGACAGGGAACATATGGACGACTGGCGGCATGAGGAAAGAATAGGATGAGCCCGATCTGGCTCTTTACACGAAAAAGTCTTGTTTATGGTGACCTCCGTTTTAGTCTTTGTTCGGTCCTACTGTCCTTACATCTCGTGGCCGTGAATTTATTCCTTCATTCTCTCACGATATACATATGCATCTCATTCCTTCATCCATACATATATCATCTTTATTCATTTACACTCTAATGCTCCACTCACGCTTCGTATTGTCACAATTTCCACAGCAAGAATGCATTGTTCAAAACGACAATATGAAAATAGTAGAAATTAATTTTTATAATTAAAAAAAGTTATTCTCTTTGTTTCTTTGACGGTTTCGTCTATTTCTTCGTAAGTTGCTTCGGAGGGCGAATTCTTTGATGTGCGCCTGCCGGATGAGCCATCTGATAGGCTGATGGGCGGACACGTTTCGAGTGGCCAACGGGCACAGTCTGATTAGCACCTCCGGCAAGAGCGGGCTCGTCAGGCCGCTCATAGTAAGGAAGAAGATCGTAGCTCACGCACTTCACTGTAGCGTAACGGTTCGGATCGAACCAGTTATACCACAGTTTGCCGTCGAGGCAGAGTGGATCGATCACGTACGCCAACGAGCCATCCTCATTGACGAGAACCATTCGGCCACCCCGGCAAAAGTAGTACCGACAGTATTCGAACTAAGAATAAGTAGCGTAATTGCAAAAGCCGGCCAACAACCGGAAGAATGGACTGGCTAGAATGACGTATCGAAGAGAGCACCCACTCGTTCGATAACTTCAGTGTTTCCTTCAGTGGTGATGTCGCTGCAACCCGATTCGCAGTCTTAAAACACTTTGAAAACGATGCACAATATTTTTTTCATTTATTTTAATAGCTGGGATGCTGCTGCGAATTGTGAACTTTCATCCAGCACTATTTCGGAATTTGAAGGACTAACTGTACAAGCAGGCGGCGTCAGTGTTCGTTCGGTTAGTGTCCTCAACGGACCAGAGAGCATGATAAGCGTCTCCCGCGTTGCACGTTGCGAAGTTGGCCGTAATCGAGTCTTCACCGTTCGAGTCAGCCTCAAATAATTTAATAAATTTTTTTTATAGTTGACAAATTCGCAGTGCTCCAAGATGATTTTTTTTCTTGCATCATTCAAGCTCTTACATTCGTAACATTCATTGTGTACCATGTAACGTTGTTGCTCATTGTTGCAGCACTGAATCTGATCATGCCGTTCGAAGTCGAAATAATACTTGTGATTAGCTGGTGTATTTGTGCCAGACCATGCCAAATCTGCACATCGCGCTGAAATGATTGGAGTGATGAGGTTGACCATTTAACAAGCATGCAAATACTGATTACAAAAAAAAGAATAATGACAATAATAAAATAATAATAATAAAATAATAATAATAAAATAACAAATAAATAATGCCATTAAGAATATTTGTTATTCAAGCTCTCCTGTACTAAATGTTCTATAAAAATGGGCCACGCTTCCCGGCACGGCTCACTGGAATCTCTCAACCTTTGCATCCAATCTGTTCCGCAATGACTTTAGTGCCAATGTGCCAGCGATAGTTGATGCACCGAATGTCGCTGCTCTCAGCTCGCATCGGAGGTGCAGTTTCGGTGAGCCGATAGTAAACGTCGCCGTCCGAGCATACGGTCGGATGGAGGCAGCCATGCTCGTCTTCGCGTATCCACATGTACGTGAAGCGTTCGTTCTCGATAAAATCATAAGAGCAGCCACCACAGTCTGAAAATATTTTGCTTAATTGATGTAAACTTTATTTTATGAAAGCATATCCATCGCGCCTTTTTGCCTGACATGAAACCGAGAGACTATGAGATTTAGAGAGATGCCAATAGAATGGTCAGTAAAACTGAGAAGACATTGGGAAAGTCGTGCTCGTTAAAATGTGCCAAGGGCCACAAGAATGAACCGGTGACACAAGCAATCGAGACGGCATCGCTTCTCGAGAGCGAGTCCGCCGTCCACGTCTGACTCGGGCCACACCACAATTGATCGACAATCTCAGGCATCTTAATGGTGTGTTGATTAAATGCATTAAGTAAATAAATATGTATGTAATTAAAGGTTAATAAAAAAACACTTTGTCGTATGAATTTCTTTTACATCCAGGTATATTTAATTTATATGTGATGAAATATATAAGTATAATAATTTAGAAGCAAGATATTACAATGATGACGTTGCTGCCGAGTGACAGGAAGCCCGGGTCGCACACGTATCGACTGCAGCTGCCGCCCGCACAGCCACCCTGCGTCTCCACTCGTCGCGGCACGTTCGGCAGCATACGATAGTAGAATGGCGCGTGCGGCGGTCGAGTATTCAGAGAATTGCAACCGGCCGAGCACGCGAGCGCAACAGCTGAAAGGTTGGTCTCATTTTTTTTTTTACAAAAAATAATAAAATTTGTGGCACATATTTTTTTAATAATATAAAACAATATAAGTTCACTTACGGCATGCGATCTCGACGTACGAGACCGTCGTGTTGGTGCCGATCACCCATTAACCACTCGCCGCGTCGCAATTCACCTGAAATTGCCAAGAATTACTAAATGGATGAACAAGGAAAGGAAATGGAGGCGGGCATGAACATTGGAATAGTGGAAATTCATTCACTTTTGCTTATTATGGGAAAAATTTTCAAACCACGCGAAAAATTGCTCCCAAGAATATTATTTGAACTTTCTGCAATTTAAAAAAAATTAGCGGGACTACACTGTGGCCACCGGGGCCAACAAATTCGTGCGTTGGTGAAGCATATCGACGCTCGCAACCGACATTAGCCGGCGTTTTCAATGGAGAGAGGATGGGCTCCAGCAGTGAGATGAGAGGAGAGGAATAGGGTACTCGTTTCAAAATGAACTTGTCCCATACTTTCGAAAATACGACCGAGATAGGTTGATGCACACTCCAAATAGTGAAAGTGCTGGATTCCTAGAATTCCTTTTGGATTTGCACTAGCTCAAATGATCCTCTTGGAACAGAGCAGTGCACAATTTTGAGGGGGCTTTGTTTAAAACAATTGAATGGAACAAAGTGCTGTGTACTACATCAGGTATGTATAAATTTTGACTATTTACCAGTTCGCCTTTCGGAACGTTGATAACTTCAGGCTTACAGCCATGCGTTATAGAAGCATAGATCTTGCCATTCGATTTCATTTGCGTCTTCCGTCCAAATCGGTGACATCATCTTCTCCACATGGACGTCGGAGATCTTCCAGTTGCAAGAGACACAACCTACAATTAACATTCTTTGCTTACCGAATTTTATCCCTTACAATTAGCTCCCGTAGAAGTGCACCCACACCGAAAACACCCTAGCCAAAGACTTTGAAATGTAGTGCCTGCCCACTCCCTCCAGTATCAGCCTTTTCTCTTATTCTTCCCTTCCCACACGAGGGAATAGAGAAAATAGTTTCCACGGGGTACTATCAGAGTCTTCCAAGTCAAGCTTTTGATCACGAACTTTTGACGCAACCGATTTCGGTACCTGGGCAGTACCAAACTGCCATTTGCCTCCGGCGTTACAGCGTACCTCCCCGTCGGACAATTTTGCTTCGCCACAATGCATCTGCAATATCTTACGATGTTTCAATGACCTTCCTGAGAAAGCATGCCTATATGGAAAATAGGCATGCTTACTCACGATCACGAAGACCTATTCCCGTGAGGTGAACCCTCTTGTTACACAATGCAGCAGGTCATAGTTATCTCATATTACAGACAAGTTATCACATACATATAACAAGGCAGGTTACAAGACACAAGACAAGCAAGTTATCAAAAGACAGAGAGTGAAACGTTCCACGGCGATATGCTCGTTCTCGGCGGCGCACGAATACGAGAGG
This sequence comes from Allodiplogaster sudhausi, assembly GCA_945643635.1. Taxonomy (NCBI): domain Eukaryota; kingdom Metazoa; phylum Nematoda; class Chromadorea; order Rhabditida; family Diplogasteridae; genus Allodiplogaster; species Allodiplogaster sudhausi. The sequence continues at coordinate 754,088 of CALZFC010000027.1, read as the reverse complement.
CACTTGCTGCCATCGTCGCCATCTAGCGACGCCGCGCTAACGACGGCGTAGCGACGCGGTGCGGCAGTGAGCTGATTTAGCGCGGAGCAACGCGTGCACGGGCCGGCTAAAACAAGGAGACTCAAGAACTGTATGCGTCTTGCGTAAAGAAAATAAAATAATGTAGGGCTCGTTTTTATGCTTCACAAGGAACAATGCTATAGCTGACGGCAAGCGAGTTCTGCGTATTCATCGGAGGTAGCATCGCTCTTCTTCCACTTTCCGCTGACGGCGTCGCAAACGAGCTCGATTCTTGTGGTTAGCGTAACGGAGGTGTGTGTCTGCTCAGCTCCGGAAGAAACCCAGATGACGTCACCGGTGCATGGCGTGGCTCTCAAGCAGCCGTCCGTGTCGACTGTTCACTCGGGCGACTCAAGAAAGTCTTCATCCGGTCCGCTGATCGAGCGAGTGCAGCCAGTGCAGCCTGCATTTTTATTAAAGGAACCTTGCACAAGAACAACAACAACAATAACAACAACAACATCAAGAACACTGACTCTTGACACATGCCGCTCTCGTCGGCTCCACAAACAGCTTCCCATACTCCCATTTGCGACTGCCACCACACCCGATCGCGCTGATGTCCGTCAATACAGCGACGTTGTTGATTTCCTGTGCGAACAAAGAGGTGACAATCGACAGCACTTTGAAGTTATTTTTTTTTGTTTTTCAATCTTTCCACTATTTAGAATCTGTTACAAGTAAGCAAAAACGTCATGACAACGCACCAGGACCAGTAGAGCTTCTGTGCTGGTGCACCCTACGGTTAGACATTCTCCGCTGGGTGTCTCTGTTCCTCCATCAGGCATGAGCGCATAGCCTTTCGGCGCGGTCAACAGCGGTTCGGCCGTATCGATCGCCGTGCATTTGCTGCATTCTGGCTCTGCAAATGGCATTAGCCGTCAGTGATAGTGAGAAAAGGCCGTGCTTTCTCTGAGTTTTCTCTGACTGTCACCACCCCCCAACCAGCGCTCGTTAATTCTCAACTCCAATCGATCGACTACACTCCTGGAGAAAGCACGCGTCTGGCCGCGATAAGTTGTGCCTAATTCTTGTCGGCTATTTCGTCGAAATCGCCTATGCCCATCGATCCCATCTTCCATGCGATAGATCCCCGTTCATTTCATCAGCAAATTAAACAGTCATGATTCGTCTGATGGCGCAACTAACTGCAGCTCAGCCTGCCGAAGGACTCCGTTGCGCCGTTGGTCCACCTCTGTGTCACAGCGTCGCAAGTGAGCCTGGACACACTCGAGGATTCGCCATCTGTCGTAAAGGTGCCCTCCTCGCACCTGAGCGCCGCAAGGCATCCATACTGGTTGATCGTGTACCGCGGCAAGACAGAGTTCGGAGTGATCTTCGTCTGGTCACATGTCGTACATGCTGCAGGAAATGAGCGAAAAGATTGTTTTGTACAAATTCTTTTTTTCATACTCGCCTCTTAGGAGCAGCGGTCGAATAAGTGGGAGGCGTGCAGTGTGTGCATCAGTTCTCTAAACAAGCAGACGAGTATTGCATAAATACATACGAAATGCATTATTTCAAGGAATGTATATAATTGTAGCCTTAAAAGTTTTTTCACCAATACTCACCCAAACATACATACATACATACATGAATACTCACTGTACATGCGCACTGTTTTGTTTTTTTTGCAACAAATGTAATTTGTCTCGACTCTCTTAGTGTCAACTGACTGCATGCGATGAACGTATACTTGTCGGCGCCGGAATTCATGTGCCATTCGCCAGTTTCTCCGTCGCAAACAGCTTCGCCGCTCAGCGTCACCTGCGTATACGTGACACCATCGTGCGATCCCCACATAAAGCCGCCGGTGCATTGCTTCGCTGCAGCGCATGCGCCATCCCCGTCGCCAGTGTACGTGTACTCGGGAGCGGCGTACAAGGTGTCGTCAAACACCGTTTGATTACAGCGACGGCAACCTCGAGACATACAATAACTTTTTCACTTCATTCTTTGCACTAATAGCTGAAATGCCTAACCATGAGCATCACCAGGCCAATTGGCTTAAGAAAGTATATGTATGAATTTCGCTAAAATTTCTGGGCCATACTTATGATGCAGAGGACGTCGGGAACGGGAGGAGCGAGTTGCCAAACTGCCAGATGACACGCTTGTTGCAAGTTTGCTCCTCTGGATCCGAGCACTTGTAGCTCATGCATACTGTATCATAGTTATCTTCGAGACTGCAGCTGTAGACGAATCCTCGAGGAAGCTGCCCCTCTGTCTCGGAAGGAGTAAACAGTGGGTTGCACGTTATGCAGAAGCCATCTGGCATGAAACATGTTGTTTTTCTTAGAATTGAAGTTTTATATTGAACAATATATATATATATATATATATATATATGACGCGATTTGCGAGAGTATCAAAATGGCAGGGGACCCGGCAAAATTAGATTTCGCTGAAAAGCTCTTTATAGGCACTTTTTAACACGGCGAAACGATTGAAATGGGTCCGGGAGTCTGAAAACGCCATTTTGGCGAGTTGTGCGAGATTTAAAATTCGAGAGCTCGAAGAGACATGCTGAGATGTCCTCACATTCGCGTTCGCAGATTCGCGGACGTATATACAGTGGCGCTCAGAGAAACGTGAACTTTTCTAATTTGCGAAATCTAATTTTGCCGGGTCCCCTGCCATTTTGATACTCTCGCAAATCGCTATATATATATATATATATATATATATATATATATATATTTTGTTCAATATAAAACATCAATTCTAAGAAAAACAACATGTTTCATGCCAGATGGCTTCTGCATAACGTGCAACCCACTGTTTACTCCTTCCGAGACAGAGGGGCAGCTTCCTCGAGGATTCGTCTACAGCTGCAGTCTCGAAGATAACTATGATACAGTATGCATGAGTTACAAGTGCTCGGATCCAGAGGAGCAAATCGCTGTGGTTCGACGATTTTCTTCTTTTTATTATTCCTTTTGAAATCCTCCTGGCGAAAGAGGAACAATGAGATCTCATTAAAATTATGTAAGATATAGTCTTTTCTAGGGTTCCGACCAAGCCTATGCCCTGGCGTACGGCAGTCTCACTTGCAACAAGCGTGTCATCTGGCAGTTTGGCAACTCGCTCCTCCCGTTCCCGACGTCCTCTGCATCATAAGTATGGCCCAGAAATTTTAGCGAAATTCATACATATACTTTCTTAAGCCAATTGGCCTGGTGATGCTCATGGTTAGGCATTTCAGCTATTAGTGCAAAGAATGAAGTGAAAAAGTTATTGTATGTCTCGAGGTTGCCGTCGCTGTAATCAAACGGTGTTTGACGACACTTTGTACGCCGCTCCCGAGTACACGTACACTGGCGACGGGGATGGCGCATGCTCTGCAGCGAAGCAATGCACCGGCGGCTTTATGTGGGGATCGCACGATGGTGTCACGTATACGCAGGTGACGCTGAACGGCGAAGCTGTTTGCGACGGAGAAACTGGCGAATGGCACATGAATTCCGGCGCCGACAAGTATACGTTCATCGCATGCAGTCAGTTGACACTAAGAGAGTCGAGACAAATTACATTTGTTGCAAATACAACAAAACAGTGCGCATGTACAGTGAGTATTCATGTATGTATGTATGTATGTTTGGGTGAGTATTGGTGAAAAAACTTTTAAGGCTACAATTATATACATTCCTTGAAATAATGCATTTCGTATGTATTTATGCAATACTCGTCTGCTTGTTTAGAGAACCGATGCACACAGTGCACGCCTCCCACTTATTCGACCGCTGCTCCTTATGATGCTTTGTAACTTATGAAGAGATTCGTGAGGATAAATGTAATAGTGATTTAAATGTTTATGACATGTAAACCTAACTTTTATTTTTTTAAATATATTTATAAACTGTCCAAACTTGAGACATACAGTATTATGGAAGTCAAGAATAGAGTACTTTGAAACTAAATTAGATTCATTGTCCGTTAGTCTTCTCTCGCTTCAGCATCAATGAATCATCATCAATTTTCTCCCGAGGGTGCTTCGTCTAATGTCTGGCTGAATAAATGGCAATCACGACAATCTTAGATGAGAATCCAAATGTCGGAATGGCCTGTATAAAAGCGAGAGATTAATGGGGTAAGGTAGTTTATTGTTTGGAAAACGCTTTCCATAAAGATATTTGTTTACAAAATTAATTTTCTAACACTACAGTGAAATTGTTTCAAGAGCTCGAGAACGATCATTATATTTTATCTTGGCCCAATTGTTGAATGAACCGACCTTTTCTATGTATGTTTTGTTACTCTCAAACTCTCAATACCTATTCGAATTAACATGGATACAGTATTACAATAAAAACGGAAATGGTATTTTAAAATGGATACGGCATCCCATGACATATTAATATATTTATTTGTAATCAAGACAGATGACGCGATCGTGGTACCTGACCGTCATCTCCGCTTTAGTAACGGCTTATGTCGTTGCCTCCAAACATGGCCATAAGAGTGGTAGGAATTAAATTCTATAACAGTTAAATGAAATCGTTCAATTTATTGCATGACGTTTTGAAATTTTTGAGTTAACTATTCGAAATGTTTTCTCGCATCTTATCACGAGATGTGAATAAATAGAAAAAGTAAATTAAAGAAAAGATCTCTTTAAAGACTGCGTCTCTTGCGAGTGCCGAGAGTGTCGGTCACAAGGGACTGCCCCAAGTCCGGCTACGATTGCTCCGATCGCTCAGCTCTGCAGCGTTTCAAGTATGCATGTAACTATTGTATTGTTTATTCTTACAGCATAAATTTTTCATATTTAATATTTGCTCAGCATTAAATGCCTACATCGCTTCTTTGTTAGCATCTCGCACAGCCGCAAGACGGGCTGCTCGCGTCTGGAGTGCGCGGACCCCTCGGCGACTCTCTTCGTCGACGGCGTCCCGCGCCACACTCTCCGCTGCAGAGAGAACGCGTGGCACTTCGGGCCGGCCGAGTGCGAGCAGACCGGACACGCGCTCTGCGCCAAGCGTTTGTGAACCGATTTCATATGCACAAAAGCGTTGTTCCTTGATTTTGGGCGCCATGCTTCAAGGAGTACGGTAGGAGTCTAGGAGGCTTTCCATCAGCAAATACGATCTCTGCAGTGACATTGTATTCATTTTCATTATTTTAGATGAATGAATAACAGACATGGAAAATACTGTTATCGCATATGCTACATACATGCCACAAATCTTGGCTTAATGTCTTTGCTTTTCAGAGTGCTCTTGTTCCGCAAAACTTCCTACGTTTCTCGGAGCAGACTTCAGTCGAGTTTGTTGACTTTAACGAAATACATATATCTTTAAAATATCGAAAAATGATTGATGGTAATGTTCATTGTATCCTGTTCAAGATATTAATGCTAAATGAGTCGTGTTTGTGAATGTTTTGTGACAATTTCATTTCTCGAAGTAAGGAACGGGCGTCTGAACGCAGCTGACGTCTGCTGCGTGTGTCAAGAGTCAGTTGGAGAGAACGACAAGAAAAAGTGTCAATTGTCAATTTTAGAAAATGTCAAGAAAATTATATTTTACAACATTGAATTATTTATGTATGTAGCTTAGTAGATAGCAGACAACGAAAGTAATCACAGATCCAGACGTCTTAATTTTTGCTTCTGATGTATTGTTTTTTTTTCCTTTTGGAAAGTAATGGCTTTTGAGTTTCAGGGAACCTACATATGTTCAGTGTCTGTGGGTACTACGACCAGTGATACTTTCCGGGAATCTAGAACATCCGCATGCAGCCAAATCTTCCCTTCTTATCCGCTAAGGCCGAACTATCATTCACATTTATAAATACCATTTAGTTCCGCATATCCTCCCTGTTTTTTTTTTCTTTTCTATCCGGCTTTTGCCGTGAATATACTTTATGTCACAGCGCCATATTTGCAATCAAGAATGTGCATTAATAATGTCATTTAATTTGCGCTTTTTGTTGTGCATTGTTTAGGAGAATCAATAGGGATCATTTACTGAGCACCCCACAAGGAACACTTAGCCGAAATATGCGCTCTCTAGCATGCAATTCGTTGCGGCTCTCTCAAATTACAAAAACAAAAGAACTGTTGCTACACTGACGATGCCTAGATGTGCGCCGGCCGGGCAGGAGTACCGACCGCATGTGTAGGTTGCCTTGGAGATGTTGCGAAAGCCGAGGGGTGCCTTCATCAGGCGGCCGAGGCGGCTGGGTGAGCACTTGGGACATATCTCTGAATGGGAGCTTTCTCATTCTTTATATCTAATTAACAGCGAATGCAGATTCAGAGCGCCTACATAAGCTCCCCCTCCCCCCCCCCCCAGTTTTCGAATTATAATGAGACCAAACTAACGCATCTTTGCTATTTCTTAGCTAATCGTTTATGCTCTGCATAGTAAGTGCGTAGATCATAATCTGCAAAAATATGAAACAGATCAGCACGAACTTTTGCAAAGCTGAAGATGTCTCCGTCTTCGTCCCGCCACTTGTTGCCTCCCGTGCAGGTCATGCGACCGCCAGCCGCAGTAACCATGGAATCGGGGTTCGTGATGCCGACCAACTCGTCCTCCTCGTCTGTGCATGCCGCGACAGGGCAGGTCTCATCAGCGGACTTTGGCAACAAAGTAACCTGGGAGAATATATACATATGAGTGAGAATACGCAGCTGGCCAGCAGATATACAAGCAAAATGGAGCGATGTGCTACATGCATAAGAATCGAGGTTCAATGTCTCCCCATTCATGGTGCGCAAAGCAAATCGATACGAGTAATCTCATTTTCCACGCAAGCTATTTCTCTTTCTGCGTTTATAGTCTGATTGGAAGGAAGTGGACGGTATTGTCTGGAAGGGATAGAAAAGAGCGAGCCCTTTCGACAGTGCCTTCTCCTTGTTCACATTCGGGTGTATTCCACAGGTCTTTTCACCAAGTGCTCTTCTCCATCCAGCGAAATGAAGCCCCTTCCTTAATTGCAGAAAGAAAATGGCACAATGGCACAAAGTATTCATAAAAACTGCACATTTGGCGTTGATATCTTGAACATAAACATCGCAACCTGCCATTTGAATAGAAGTTTATGAAGGCATATGTACGCATGAATTAACAAAAAGTCAACAAACTCGACTGTAGTCCGCTCCGAGAAACGTTGGCAGTACAGCCGAACAAGAACACTCTGAAACCAGAGGCGAATGCAAAAATGATTTGTGATCACTTAGGAGCATGTTATATGTCTGTTTGTCATTCATCTAAAATAATAATAACAAATGTAGGGCAGAAGAAGTTGTAACCCCTACAGTACTCCTTGAAGCATGGTGCACAATAGACAACGCTTTTGTGCTTATGAAATAGGCTCACTAACGCTTGGCGCAGAGCGCGTGTCCGGTCTGTTCGCACTCGGCCGGCCCGAAGTGCCACGCGTTCTCGCGGCAGCGGAGAATGTGGCGAGGGACGCCGTCGACGAAGAGAGTCGCCGAGGGGTCCGCGCACTCAAGACGCGCGCAGCCCGTCTCGCGGCTGTGCGAGATGCTGAGAAAGAACTAGTGATGTATGCCTTTATTGATGAGTTGGGATAACCTAATAAAAAAAACTAATTATTTTTGAATGTATGCAGATCCTAATATGGGTGTATAGTAGTTACTTGAAGTGCTGAAAAGCTGTGCGATCGGAGCAATCGTAGTCGGACTTGGGGCAGTCCCTTGTCACCGACACTATCGGCCGCTCGCAAGAGACGCAGTCTTTAAACAGAGATATTTTCTTTTATTTATTTATTTAATTTATTCATACATCGTTAAAAGCTATGAGAACAGCCTTCTTCTCCGCTTCGAATCGTTAATTTGAAAATTTCAAAACGTCATGCAATGAATTGAACTGATTTCATTTAACTGTTCATTTTCTCTATACAATTTATGTAATTCCAATCACTCTTATGGCCATGCTTGGAGGCAACGACAGAAGCCGTTACTAAAACGTAGATACCACGATGCCTTAAGTACAATCATAGATATAAACATATCATGTAATATTTAAGATACAGTATCCTTTTTACTGTATACCGTATTTCAGTTCGAATAGGCATTTTGAGGTTATGAGAGTAACAAGGCACAACATATAAAAGGACATGCAACAATTGGGCGACGTCAAAATACTATGATCTTTCTAGAGCTCTTAAAACAACTCCACAGCAGTGTTAGTGAATCAAATTTGTAAAAAAAATCTTATGTAAATCTTTTTTTAAACAATGTAACCGCTACCTTACCCCCATTAATCTCTCGCTTTTATACAGGCAATTCTGACATTTGGATTCTCGTCTAAGATTGTCGTGATTGCCATTTATTCAGCCAACCACTAGACGAAGCACCCGAGAGAGAAAATAAATTGATGATGATTCATTGATGCTGAAGCGAGAGAGGACTGGCAGACAATGCTGTCTATTTTAATTTCAAAGTACTCCATTCTAGGGCTGCCATAGTACTGTATGTCATGAGCTGGGACAGTGTATAATTTTTGTGTAAGTTAGGTTTACATGTCATAAACATTTCAATCACTATTACGTTTATCCTCACGAATCTATTCACAAGAGGTAAAGCATGAAAAATACAATAGGAAATATGCGCACAAATTAGAATTTATTGTTATGACTGGGTGACGGACGGCTTCAAAACTTTGTTCAAGAGTGGTTGCGCTCTTAACGGGAGTTGTCCAGTAGTGATCATATCAATGATGGCCTTTACGATGTTTGGCATGCTGCTGCCATTTGTGGGCAGTTGTGAGGGTGAAAGTGGCGTGAATGTTTGCTGCAGCCTTGAGAAGACCCCGGGAGACGGAATTGTTCGATTGGCCGGTGTGTTTGTGCCGGAGGATAGAAGTGCCTGCTGTCCCCATGAAGGCCACCACGAGAACCAGAGGAACTCCTCGCTGACACACTTGACGGACACGTATAGGTGAGGCTCGAACATGTCGAACCAGCCGTCGGTTTGGCATAAAACGATGTAGTACTGCCAGTACATGAGCACGAACGAACCATCGCTATTCTCGCCGATCAGGAAGCCATCGTAGCAGACCGCATACGTACAGCCATTTTGGTTGTACTATCAATAGAAAGAAGCTAAATGCATATACTCTCTCATTGTTGAACATCACTATATATAGGATCAACGAATGGATGCATATGCAGCAAGACGATTGAAGACAGAGTAAGCAAAAAAACGAGAACAAAAAGAGATAGTACGTGAATTGAACCATGTAAGGTGACAGAGAAAACGAACCTCAACAAGACTTGCGTCGCCCTCAGTTGTGATCTTCGGGCACGATGCACCACATGCTTAAAGAAGCTATTTTTATTTTTAAAAGAAGACCTCTTTAAACTTTCACAACAAATTCATCGATTTTGAATAAGCAATTTATTTCCACATTGATCGTTACCATGCGATACACTTCCCAAGGCGTTCTAGTGTTGGATGTCGCAAAATCATAATTTTTGTCAGGTCATTAAAATAGTACATTCGAATCAAATAAAAAAAATATTTAAATATTTCAAAGTCGATATCTCGTTGTCAATATGTTAAAAACTTGATTCCGTGAACGATCTCTGCATTTTATCTACTCATTACTGACCGTATTGACAGGAGGCGTAACCGTATGTCTCGGTAGTGTCTTCGCGGGACCACTTCACACCGTACGAGTCTTTCGCGTTGCAAGTAGCATACTCGACTTGTACTTTTCCCTCGGCGAACTTTGTTTCCTGAAGAGATTTGCTTCCTCTCATGATGAAAACAATTAAAGCATAATGGGCTGAAATAATGCTCTTCCAACCATGATCATCTGTCCACCGTTGACGCACTTAATTTGATTTCGAGCACCGCCATAGGGCTCGAAATTTTGATAATGGAGGAAGCCTGGTGGCAAACTGGAGAAAAGCGGAAGAGGACATCTCGCTGGAAGCAATCGTAAAAACAATTCCATTTTGATACCTCATCTTCTCACCATTAGAGGTCGGCGATAAGTGAAATGTTGAATGTGCTACTAGACAAAAAAAGTTCCCCTCACCTTTGCATCCAATCTGTTCCGCGACGACGCTGGCGCCAATCTTCCATCGACGGTTGACGCATTTGATGTCGCTGCTCTCGGCTCGCATCGGTGGTGCATTTTCGGTGAGACGATAGTAAAAGTCGCCATCCGAACACACCAATGGATACCAGCATCCATGCTCATCGCTGCGCACATTCGCTGGCTCGAATCTGTCGCCATCGATGAAGCGTGTGTCGCAGTAAATGCATTCTGGATGTAGAAGAATGATGTACAGAGTGTGAACTTTTCGTGTACAAGCGATTATTAGTAGTTCCAATTTTTCAAAGAGAACTATAAGTAATAACTACATGAGTGTGGTTCGGTCAAAATTCTCGATATCAAACTTTTGCATTTTGCCATTTGATCCGCCGTTAACATACTCAACAAAAGACGAATAAGTTTTGAAAATTGCTTCAAGCTTGGTATATATGAGATATTGTTTTACTAAATCCTTTAAACTGTCGTAATTAGTTTACGAAGGAATACATGCTATAGATTTATTATAAAATAGCTCGCCGAGACATAACCTTGTTATCTGTTATTTGTGTTTTTAATCAGCGAACGTAACCTTCAGCGCAAGCAATCGCGACAGCATCATGTCTGGGGAGCGAGTTGGCAATCCACGTCTGATTCGGCCCGCACCAAACTTGGCCGACATAATCGGGTATCTTAAAAAATAACCCTATGTTGCTTGCTAGGCAACACAACAATTGTGTTGCCTTGCAAGCCACGTAAAGAATGTCGGGCACGAGAGCTAGATGGGTGGAACACAGTTTATTAATGCGACTTAAATACGGCTTGAATATAGAGTACTTTGGTAAGGGCGATGAGTTATTGCAGCCAGGGATGTCCAAAGCGGGCCGAGCCCGGGCCGGGCCGGGCCCTAGGCCGGCACGGCTAATTTGGCGGGCCCGGGCCGAGATTTTGAAGGCAGGGCCCGGCCCGGCCCGGCCCGCTTACCCCACGGGCCGGGCCGGGCTCGTTTTAACATAGGCCCGGGCCGGTCCGTTGTCAATTTGGCGGGCCCGGGCCCGGCCCGTTGCCAATTTCGCGGGCCCAAGCCTAGATTTTGAAAATAGGGCCCGGCCCGGCCCGCTTGCCCCCCTAGCCCGGGCCGGCCCGGGCCTGGTTTTGGACATCCCTGATTGCAGCTAGTCCAGCTATGGTAATCTTTTGGGTGATATATGCATATATCTCTATATACACGACACCAATTAATCCATGTCGATAAGCCCCGGAGATGGCTTTTTTTCTTTTAGCAAAACAGCATTCGCTGCGATGCTGTGTGTGTGTGTGTGTGTGTGTGTGTGTGTGTGTGTGTGTGTGCGTGTGTGTGTGTGTGTGTGTGTGTGTTTAGTGATGCACTTTGGCATGACGATTTCGCACACCAATAACGATGTATATTTTTTTAATCGTAAAGTCTACAAAAAGCAATAAAATAATTTTTCCTACTTTCAAGTAGTCGCTGCCGATTGCGAGGTAGCCCTGGTCGCAGACGTAGCGACTGCAGCTTGCCTCATCTGCCTCAACTCGTCTCGGCAGGTTTGGCAGGATTCGGCCGCCATATGGCCTTTGGGTCAGATGAGTAGTCAGAGAATTGCAGCCAGCCGTGCACGCGAGAGCAACGGCTTGAGAATGATATTCATAAATTTTTCAAATTGTATTCTAAAATTGCAGACATATTACCCGACATGATGATGCAGAGGCAAAGACCAATCACTCTACATACAAACAAATGATGACTAACGGCACGCGATTTCTACAAAGGAGACGGTTTTGTTGTCGCCAATAATCCATCGTCCACTCTCTGCGTCGCAATGCACCTGCATTTCAACTTATCATATATTTTTATATTTTGATCTATATTTTATGCGTTTGATCTTATTTACTTGACCTACCTCTTGTTTTGATGAACAAAACCCAATAACAACGCTCACTCACCAGTTCTCCTTGAGTTATTGCGATCTCCTCGGGCTTGCATCCATGCGTCGTCGACACGTAGATCTTCCCGTTCGAGCACGGCAGCGCCGTCAGACACTCATTGGCGTCTTCGGACCACACGGGAGACATCATTTTCCCCGCGTGTACGTCGGAAATGCGCAGGTTACATGAGACACAACCTACAATTAACACCATTTCCCTACTACTATGTAATAGTGCGTTCCCCACGGTTTTTGACCATTGAAGAATAGTACCCATCCGGTGCTTGCCATGCAAAAATAAATAGAATAAGTTTGTAAATGATAATTGAAGTTATTGATGAATATCATATCGATGTTTCACACTTTTGACGCATCCGACTTCGGTTGGCTCCTCTTCCTGCGCGGCGCCAAATTGCCATCGGCCGCCATCATTGCAGCGGGCCGAAGCTTCACTCTCAACCAGCTTCGCCTCGCCACGCTGCTTCTGAAATTATACGATGACGTCATTTCGGTGCTAGACAATGAAAAGGTGGGTGCTGAATAAGTCATCAATAGTGTTAGAAATGATCCATATGTTTCATAGCTTCAAGAAAGCAAAGTAAGGAGACAGCGCATACCACGGATATGAACGCCTGTCCAGTGCACGAGTATGAGAGGCACGCGGTTCCCTCTCCGCCCGCTATCGTGGCGGTGCCAACGAGTGAATATCGACGCGGTGCCGTTGTGAGTGCGGCCAATGCGGCGCAGCGCGTACACGGCGCGGCTATAACATTTACCCATCTCCAAATTTGTCATTAACGAAGTCAAAACTACTTTAATTATGATTATTTTGAATATATTTAATTTTTTATTGATCGATCTTTCCATATTTATGAAGCTCTAGATTTCATTGTAGTTCACGATATTTATAAGCCTAAGTGTTATCTGCGACCATAACTGCGTAAAGATGTCCACTGACGGCACGCGATTTCGACGTAAGTGCCCGCGCTGCCGTCACTCGTCTTCCACAACCCGCTGTCAGCATCGCAGACCATCTCGATGCCCGCTGACAAGGTGACGGACGCATGTTTCTGGTCCGGTGCGTCGGAGGCGTAGATGACGTCACCCGTGCACAGCTTGGCCCCCATGCAGCCATTCCCGTCCACCGTCCACTCGGGCGACTCGAGAAAGATCTCATCCGGCCCGCTGATCGAACGCGTGCAGCGAGTGCAGCCTACGAATTAGCCGATCATGAAGAATGAGGGTCTATCTTTCTACATTTTAATATCCGGCCCTTCTCCCCTAGGCTGTTATTCAAAGAAACAAGGCGATAAAAAACGTAGGAATTAGCTAACAATCCTTGTTATTCCTCTATCGATAAGGAAATTGCTCTAACTCTTGACACATGCGGCCTTTGATGGCTCGAGGAGCGCCCGACCATACTCCCACTTCCGACTCATGCCGCAGACGATGCTGGTGGTGTCCGTCAGAATGACGGAGCCGCCCACTTCCTGGGGGGATGATGTTTTTCAAAACTTTTTTTTTTGTGATGGCGATTTAAGCATAATTCGATTGATTTGATTGCTCTTTTTCACTGCTTAAATGAAGGTGCACATTTATTTTCTGTACAGAGAAAGTATCTCACCAGTGCGAGAAGAGCTTCTTTGTCGGTGCACGCGACCTTGCTGCAGCCGCCGGACGGATTCTCCGTCCCGCCGCCTGCCATGACGGCGTATCCTTTTGGTGCCGTGAGATATGGCGAGTTAGTGTTGATCGTTGTACACTTGAGGCATTCGCCTTCTGTAAAGAAGGCATCGATCGTGTCGTAGTGATGTTAATTAGCTGTTTTATATTTTGGCGACATTTTCGATAAAATTGTGCTACACTAACGACAGCTCAGCTGGCCGTAGTACGACAAGCCATCCGACCACTTCTTCGTGGCGGCATCGCACTTGAGGCTGGCCGCCGTCGATGTCGTGCCATCTGCCGTGAAGCCGCCTTCATCGCACTCCAGTGCCAAAAGACAGCTATCGCTAGAGTCAATCGTGAAGGGCGGCGCTTGCGTGATATCAGACAACGGATCCATGTTGCATTCTTGGCACGCTGAACAGAGGCCATTTCAGGATGATGCAACCATTTTTAATTTCGAAAACACGCAAAGTTCTCATCACACTCGGTGTGGCTCGTAAGGATTTGAAGCAGCCGACGCCAGTCGGCTCGACCGCCTGCGACTGGCCATACTCCCAGCGTTTGCCGCCGTTGCAGTGCACGTCGTCCTTCGTCAGCGCTGGCGCTCCGTTCACGAGCTGGAAATACGATTCTGGGTTAATGTAGTATATTTACATGTCTTTTCAGAGCAGTGTTTTACAATGTGATGGTAGATTTTCGGCTTCATGTAAAACATAGACAGAAATCACTAAAAGTGAAATCAATTAGCATATCAATCTATGGTGACTGGCCACAAAGAGCAGTGCCCCGCCGGAACACGTATAATTCGCACAGCCGGAGGAGGCCTGCTGCGGGTTGCGATTTGCCGAGCCGGTGTGCTTGAAACCACTCGGTTCGGGTGTCGAGAACTGCGTCAAGTCGGCGCATGTCACGCACGGGCTCACTGATTCAAGATGTACACACGCCTTTCTTTTAAGTTTCATGAAAAAACTCTAAAGATTTGTAATTTCGATACGAGTAATAAAGCACATCTATTATCAAGCAAACATGTCAATGTCGCCGTACCGCATGCAACCTGATCGACGGTGCGTCCTCCCAACATCCACTTGCCTCTTTGGGCATTGCAAAATGCGCTGCCCGGTGTTGGAGCATCTGCTATGCCGCCTGTGATGCCGATGACAGTGCTGTCTGGACACACCGCCGTTAGACACCCCCCAGCATTGACGCCCCATGTGGGCGAGACGTAGCCTTGGCCAAGTGCCGCGGGAATGGTTCGGTCGCACACCGTGCAGCCTGAAGGAGGACGAGCAGTTAGTTGACACACGCACGTCAACGCCGTAGAATACGAGACCCTTTCCTCTCACTCTCTATCTTTCCCTCTCACACACAATCGCAAACTAGACTGTCGGCATGTATCTTATTCCTTCTTATAGTGACGTAAGCAAAACAAAGAAAGAAGCTATCTACTAAGCTACATACATAAATAATACAATGTTGTAAAATATAATGTTCTTGTCATTTTCTAAAATTGACCCTTGACACTTTTTCTTGTCGTTCTCTCCAACTGACTCTTGACACACGCCGCAGACGTCAGCTGCGGCGTCTGCGAGTGCACCCAGTGGCCGCCCTCGTTGCATGTCGCACTCGTCCCTGCGAGAATGGCGCCTCCGCCAACAGCCAATGTCTGGGAATTCAAGTTGTACTGTCGCCACCTTGCTCATATTGGTACGTTTTCATGACTCATTTTAACTATTGTAAAGGATATCCTAAGGTCATGTATGCGAAAGGAATTTAAAATAAGTTTGGAAAACAAGCTTCTATTTCTGACCACACTGAGCACAGAGTCTATCGCACATTCCAGTCGATCACATCCGTTGGTATCCTGATTCGCCGTCGAGCCCGGTCCAATGATGCCATAGCCGTAGGGAGCGACTCTCGACTCCGTGGGTGCTGCGCACTGTCTGCACAGGTTCTCTGTAATTGAGGATTTTTTTTTCCTTCTCGACTTCTTTTCGGACATAATTGAGGAACGAACAAGAAACATTAATATAAACTATTAATGAATTCTTATGGTACATTCTATGAAATGGTTTTGCTCTGAACTTTTTTTTGTCATGTGTATTTAATGTGAGTAATAAGCGCATATCAGAAACACCTCAGAGACTGACCACATGCAATGTACTTGAACTTGGGGTTGGGTAAGCCGATGTACCATTTGCCGGTTGCGCCATCGCACCTAGCTGCTTCTGTCGCGTCGGCTCTCAGCGGTCGTTTCACGTACTTTGCTCCAGCTTCTCCTGACGACGTCCAAATGCTGTCGTCACTGCATGGCTTCGCCAAGGCGCACGCGCCATCTTTATCAGCCGTGAAGGTGAATTCGGGAGCGGCGTACGACGGATCGAGCACTTTCATGCTGCAGCGTCGACAACCTCAAAGGCCACCTCGGTGGTAGTTAACTATTTAAAAAGTTTTATTCGATTGGTAAAAAAAACATTAATGAATGGTCGAGGGGTCCAAGATGGGAGGGATTTCGAACTTTCTTCTCCTGCCGGAATCTGACGAAGTGGTTATTAGTTATTCATTCATATATATATACATATATTGCCTTCTTGTTCGTACTTATAACACAGATGCCAGAAGTCGGATATGGAATGAGCGAGTTGGCAAACTGCCAGATCCCACGATTGTTGCAAGTGAGATCGCCGTGCGCAAGAACGTACGCGCCGTCCGCGCCCTTGACAGTAGCGTCAGTTGTCAAGTGTTCAACATTCAATCAGCCTTTTTGTTTTATCAATTAATTTGTATTCGTGTTTGTGTGTGCTATAGATGAAGAAAGTCGCTTACTTTCCACGCAGCCAACTTGCGAAACATTATCGTAGTTGCACGAATTCCATGTGCCACCATTCTTTGCGCACTTTACGCTTCCACCGTATTGTGCGACGCCTTCGCTTGCCTTAAAATATAGAGCTATGATATTTTTCTTCATAATTATAATTTCAATTTAAATTTTTATATGTATATATGTTTAGCACCGCCCACGAACTTGGGGATACGGCTCGAGTCGCTACGAGAGGCGTCGAATTAAACGCTAGAGAGCGCATATTTCGGAAATGTTTTCGTTGTGCGGGTGCACAGGAAATGCTCCCCTATCGCTTCAGAAAAAAAGCGGAATAAAAGGCCGAAATAAAAAGACATTATTAGATCTCTATATTAAAAATGGTGCTGTAGCAGATGTTTTAGGTGCGTGGTGCATTTCATGGTCACTTTGGCGAGTTGCCTAGTTTTCAGACCACAAAAATAATCACAGGTGTCTTTTGCTTCTGATGTATTGCTTTTGTCCTTTTCAAAAAGATATGGCTTATGTGTTTCAGGGGATCTCTAATCCGTGTCTATGCGTACTACGGCCAGTGATGCGCTCCGGGAGCCTAGAACATCCGCTTGCTGCCATCTCTAAGCTTCTGATTCGCTAAGGCATCACCATCAGATGAATTATCGTTCACGTTTATGAAGACCATTTAATTCAGCATGTCCAATCTGTTTATTTAGCGTGTTGTATCCCGCTTTTCCGTGAACAAACTTTGTGTCACAACACCATATTTGACATCGAGAATGTACATACTAATGTCTTTTAATTTCAGCATTTTGTTCAGCTTTCTTTTTAGCAGAATCAATACAGGCTAATTTAATGAGAGCCCCACATGGAACGCTTAGCTGAAATATGCAATCTCTAGCGTGTAATTCGACGCGGCTCGCAGCGGCTCGAGCTGCTCTGAGCCGCACAAGTCGCTCGAGCAGTATTGTCTAGTTCGTGAGCGGTAATAAACATATACGATTATTCAAATTCGGTACTGAACTTTAATTTTAGAAAATGCTTTCTAAAATTGCAAAAAGAAAAAAAGAACAGTTAATACACTGACGATGCCGAGATGTGCACCGGCCGGGCAGGAATACCGGCCGCATGTGTAGGTCGCCTTGGAGATGTTGTGAAAGCCGAGGGGTGATTTCATCAGGCGGCCGAGGCGGCTGGGTGAGCACTTGGGACATATATCTGGAATAGAGCTTTCTCATTAGTAAGCTCTCCTTATAACGAATTAACAGAATCGAATACGGATTGAGAGAGTTTCTAAAAAAAAACATTACAAATTGTAATTCGGATTGATAGAGCCTACTTAAGTTCCCCCCATCCAGTTAACGGATTCTTTTCATGTGTGTATACTCAAGTAAGTGCATCGCATCAGAAGAACACATATTCAATGGGGCACCACGAACTTCTACAAGCGACAAAGCTGAAGAGGTCGCCATCGTCGTCCCGCCACTTTTTGCCTCCGGTGCATGTCATGCGGCCGCCAGCGACAGAGACGATGTCATCGTAGCTGCCGATGCCGACCAGCTCGTCCTCCTCGTCTGCGCATGCGGCGACGGCGCATGTCTCGTCAGCAGATTTTGGCAGCAAAGTTACCTGCGAAATGCTTTTATATGCATATAAATACAAGCAAAATATAAAAAGCAAAATGCATAAGAATGGCGGCACCAATTGTAAGGTATCGCTGTCCCCCTTTACATGATGTACAAGGCAAGTGCCACGAACAATCTCATGCTCAATGCATGCCATTTCTTTCAAAATACTTCTAGTCTAATTGGAAGGAAGTGGTCGGTTTTGTCTGGAAGGGGACAAAAGAGCGCGGCGCCCTTTCGACAGCGTCTGCTCCATGTCCGCATTTGGGTGCTAACACAGTTCGTTTCCTCAAACTTTTTTTCTTTCTTCTTTCTCCAGCGAAATGACGCCCGTTCCTTACTTCGAGAAATGAAATTGTCACAAAACATTCACAAACACGACTCATTTAGCATTAATATCTTGAACAGGATACAATGAACATTACCATCAATCATTTTTCGATATTTTAAAGATATATGTATTTCGTTAAAGTCAACAAACTCGACTGAAGTCTGCTCCGAGAAACGTAGGAAGTTTTGCGGAACAAGAGCACTCTGAAAAGCAAAGACATTAAGCCAAGATTTGTGGCATGTATGTAGCATATGCGATAACAGTATTTTCCATGTCTGTTATTCATTCATCTAAAATAATGAAAATGAATACAATGTCACTGCAGAGATCGTATTTGCTGATGGAAAGCCTCCTAGACTCCTACCGTACTCCTTGAAGCATGGTGCCCAAAATCAAGGAACAACGCTTTTGTGCATATGAAATCGGTTCACAAACGCTTGGCGCAGAGCGCGTGTCCGGTCTGCTCGCACTCGGCCGGCCCGAAGTGCCACGCGTTCTCTCTGCAGCGGAGAGTGTGGCGCGGGACGCCGTCGACGAAGAGAGTCGCCGAGGGGTCCGCGCACTCCAGACGCGCGCAGCCCGTCTTGCGGCTGTGCGAGATGCTAACAAAGAAGCGATGTAGGCATTTAATGCTGAGCAAATATTAAATATGAAAAATTTATGCTGTAAGAATAAACAATACAATAGTTATATGCATACTTGAAACGCTGCAGAGCTGAGCGATCGGAGCAATCGTAGCCGGACTTGGGGCAGTCCCTTGTGACCGACACTCTCGGCCACTCGCAAGAGACGCAGTCTTTAAAGAGATCTTTTCTTTAATTTACTTTATTTATTTATTCACATCTCGTTATAAGATGCGAGAAAACATTTCGAATAGTTAACTCGAAAATTTCAAAACGTCATGCAAAAAATTGAACTGATTTCATTTAACTGTTATAGAATTTAATTCCAACCACTCTTATGGCCATGCTTGTAGGCAACGACATAAGCCGTTACTAAAGCGGAGATGACGGTCAGGTACCACGATCGCGTCATCTGTCTTGATTACAAATAAATATATTAATATGTCATGGGATGCCGTATCCATTTTAAAATACCATTTCCGTTTTTATTGTAATACTGTATCCATGTTAAAATATTGAGAGTTTGAGAGTAACAAAACATACATAGAAAAGGTCGGTTCATTCAACAATTGGGCCAGGATAAAATATAATGATCGTTCTCGAGCTCTTGAAACAATTTCACTGTAGTGTTAGAAAATTAATTTTGTAAACAAATATCTTTATGGAAAGCGTTTTCCAAACAATAAACTACCTTACCCCATTAATCTCTCGCTTTTATACAGGCCATTCCGACATTTGGATTCTCATCTAAGATTGTCGTGATTGCCATTTATTCAACCAGACATTAGACGAAGCACCCTCGGGAGAAAATTGATGATGATTCAATGATGCTGAAGCGAGAGAAGACTAACGGAGAATGAATCTAATTTAGTTTCAAAGTACTCTATTCTTGACTTCCATAATACTGTATGTCTCAAGTTTGGACAGTTTATAAATATATTTAAAAAAAAAAAGTTAGGTTTACATGTCATAAACATTTAAATCACTATTACATTTATCCTCACGAATCTCTTCATAAGTTACAAAGCATTTATAAAAATGAAATACGAAATATACAATGCATTGTTATGACTGGGTCATGGGCGGCTTCAAAACTTTGTTCCGGAGTCGTTGAGTTCTCAACGGGAGTTGTTTAGGAGGCTGGACGATGTATGGCGTGCGGCTGCCATTTGTGGGCAGTTGTGAGAGTGAAAGTGGCGTGTATCTTTGCTGTAGGCTTGAGAAGACCCCGCAAGGCGGAGTTGTTCTCTTAGCCGATGTGTTTGTGCCGGAAGATAGAAGTGTCTGCTGTCCCCATGAAGGCCACCACGAGAACCAGAGAAACTCCTCGCTGACGCACTTGAGCGACACGTATAGGTGCGGCTCGAATATTTCAAACCAGCCGTCGGTTTGGCATAAAACCGCCGGCGGGAACATGAACTCATAAATGATTATTAATTTATGAGCGGGCGCTCATAAAAACTCGGAATTCAGGTTTTTTGACCATAACTTTTTTAAAGATGGGAATATTTCAATGAAACTTTCAGGGTTGCTTAAATATACTGTCATCCATTAATCAGGAGATTATTGGTTTCATTGATATAATATTGATCGAGAAAAAATCAATAACTTAGAATCTCCCGGATTGCACATTTAGGCGTGCTGGACAAAATAAATTATTTCTTCGATGTTCGGCTAGTTTTTATTGGATAGATGGTTTAGCTGTATTTCAGAACCTCTCGGCGATAACTTTTTGATCTAACTGATATTTTATCGCCTACGGTTACATGCTGCCTCCCTCCAGTTCGTGATTCATGCGGTCGGGCTTTGATGCAGAAGGTTCAGCAGGACAAAGTCGATCATTTACTACCATGGCTATAGCAATTATGATCTTAATATGTTTGCAGAGATTCATTGAACATATTCAGATGGCTAGTTAAGCTGTGAAAATTACATGCTAATTATTTCAACACTCTAAGAACACCGCGGTCAACTTTTGTCCTCCGCCCAGATGTATTCAAAGTGATGCTGTGCAGCGTTCCGAATTTCAAGAACGGTTTTGTCTATGTTGAATGATAGCTAATAGGTTTTTACATGTTCGGCACCCTTTTTTCACACCTGGCTCCTTGAAGCCACAAGGAACAGAAGAACTTTTGAATGAACCCCTGGTGCAGAATATGACACTATCCCAGAAAGCAAGAAATTGAACCCGAAAAAGTTTATATCGAGCCAAAAATCAGTTCATTCGACAAAGCAGAAGGTTAAGCAATCGGCTAAATCCCAAACATATAATTTAATGTTGTGGTTGATCTATAAATGCCTGCTGTCAAATATGCCATTTTTTCGTTTCTTAGGTGTCTTCAACTGTCCATTGTTGCTTGAGGTCTGGTGAGGCCCGTGATGAGATGAGAGTGCCGAATATGTAAAAACCTATTAACTATCATTCAACATAGACAAAACCGTTCTTGAAATTCGGAACGCTGCACAGCATCACTTTGAATACATCTGGGCTGAGGACCAAAGTTGACCGCTGTGTTCTTAGAGTGTTGAAGTAATTAGCATGTAATTTTCACAGCTTAACTAGCCATCTGAATATGTTCAATGAATCTCTGCAAACATATTAAGATCATAATTGCTATAGCCATGGTAGTAAATGATCGACTTTGTCCTGCTGAACCTTCTGCATCAAAGCCCGACCGCATGAATCACGAACTGGAGGGAGGCAGCATGTAACCGTAGGTGATTAAATATCAATTAGATCAAAAAGTTATCGCCGAGAGGTTCTGAAATACAGCTAAACCATCTATCCAATAAAAACTAGCCGAAGATCGAAGAAATAATTTATTTTGTCCAGCACGCCTAAATGTGCAATCCGGGTGATTCCAAGTTATTGATTTTTTCTCGATCAATATTGGATCAATGAAACCAATAATCTCCTGATTAATGGATGACAGTATAACTAAGCAATCCTGAAAGTTTCATTGAAATATTCCCATCTTTAAATAAGTTATGGTCAAAAAACCTGAATTCCGAGTTTTTATGAGCGCGACTGTACATTAATATCATAGTAAGATAGTGACGAAAATGGAGAAGATGAAAAAGTCGGATCCGCTTTTATCAATATGTGTGTGCTTGCTTGTGTATGGTAACAATCTGGAAGTAGAGACGGTCAAATAATTGCAGTGGTTCCAATTGGTCATCGATTCTGTCATGGACAACACTCGCTTCCGACTCTTCTTCTCTTTCCATGTATTACTTTCCAATCTTTGTTTAGTGGTTGGATGTGCGTGGTACGTGTAAATATGAAAGGAACACAATAATGCAATTGTGCTAGACGGAACAGAAGTCAATTGAACAGTGAGAGAAATGAAATCATAATGACGTCAGAGGGGAAAAAAGAAGGAAAAAAATATCTGAACGGTAAGACAATTTGTAAAGGTTTATGGTATTAATCGAACAATGATGTGCTAAATAAAATTAGGATTGAACCTAATATGTACAGTACCGTCTGAAAGTCTATGAAATTTTGGTTTTTCATTCATAATTTCCTTCAAAGTGTATGAAAGTTAATGAAATTTTCAGGGTTACTCTTTTGTAATAATAGATCTTCAGTAGCCGAATATTGGATTCATTGATCAACTACAAAGCGAAATAAAAATCAATAACTCAAATTACAAGGGCTGCATATTTAGACGTGCTGGATAAAATGGTTTATTTCCTTGGTATTCATTAATTGTTTACCGGACAAATGGTTTAGCTGCATGCTAGAACATCTCTGCGATAACTTTTTGGTCCAGTCGATATTTAATCACATGTTTTTACATGCGGCCAGCCTCCAGTGCCAGATCCATGCAGTCGGCCTGAGATGCAGGTGGTTCAGGAGGACAAAATCGATCATTTACTACAATATCTATAATAATCATGATGTCCATTTATTCGGAGATGATCATTGAACTAATTCAGGCGCTTACGTGATCTGTGGAAATTAGATGCTAACTATTTATGCACACTTTGGACACCGCGGTCAACTTTTGTCCGCATTGCAAACTTGGTAAAAGTGATCTTGTGCAGGAGTCCGTATTTCAAAAACTCTCTTGCCTATCTATAACGATAGTTAATAGGTTTTTCCACGTTCAGAATCTTTATTTATTCACTGTCTTCATGAGGCCACTAGGACAGTAGATCATTTGACGGCACCCTTGCATAGAGTGGTACGATGTATTTGACAGCTGTGTGTTTTAAAACAATCACAACATTAAACTAGCTAATTCAGATTAAAACAATTGCAGAACACTCTGATGTATAGAGTATAGTGATTTTCGACTCGATCTAAAAAAGTTCGGGTTTAGTTTCCTGCCTTTAAAGACACCGAACTACACTATGCCAGGAGTGCATTCAAACGATCTACTTTATCTGGTGGTCTCTTAAAGCCAGGAAAGAACTAAGGCTATCGATCATGAAGAAGGCTATTAACTACGATTTGAGATTGGTAAACCCGTTTTAGAAAATCAGACTCCCGCATAGCATCACTTTAAGTTGGTCCAGACTTCGGACGAAAGTTGTCCACAGTGGTTATAGCGTGCATAAACAGTCAACATGTAATTTCTACTGCTATAATAACGATGTGAATAAGTTCAATGATCATCTCCGAATAAATGGACATCATGATTATTATAGATATTGTAGTAAATCATCGATTTTGTTCTCTGAACCTTCTGCATCTCAGGCCGACTGCATGAATCTGACACTGGAGGCTGGCCGCATGTAAAAACATGTGATTAAATATCGACTAGACCAAAAAGTTATCGTAGAGATGTTCTAGCATGCAGCTAAACCATTTGTCCGATAAAAACTTACCGAATACCAAGGAAATAAACCATTTTCTCCAGCACGTCTAAATATGCAACCCTTGTAATTTGAGTTATTGATTTTTATTTCGCTTTGTAGTGGATCAATGAATCCAATATTCGGCTACTGAATATCTATTATTACAAAAGAGCAACCCTGAAAATTTCATTAACTTTCATACACTTTGAAGGAAATTATAAATGAAAAACCAAAAGTTCATAGACTTTCCGACGGTACTGTATTATCCTTTTTAGATGGTGTATAGAAAGTGCCAAAAATGAGGAAGCCGAGAGTCTTCCTTTTTTCTCACTCGACATCTTGCCGCAAAAGAGGCCATGTGACTCAGTGGGTGACTATCGCGAGAAAGAAAGCGCGGAGCCGCTTCCACTCTCCATCAGCAGTGAGATGAAATATATGTACTTTCATCTCTTTGCATCTGTGTTCTCAATTCTTGTAGCTTTTGTTGAAATATTAAATTAATTATGCTTTAGCCTATCCTTGCTTACACTTTACATTGAATTTTTAAAAATTAAAAAAATTTCAGGATAATCAAACCTATCTAAGCTCGCACAATCAGTGATGGGACAGTACGACATTATTAAAGCCGAGGACATGAAAGTAAGGTTATTGTGCTTACAGTTCGTATCGAAGATGCCGCCTAGAAAGCTTTCCTTTCTGCCTTTAAGTAGTATATATATATATATATATATATGACGCGATTTGCGAGAGAATCAGAAAGGCCGCGGACATAGCCAAAAACTACCAGCTTGGATTTTGTTCAAAAGTTCGTTATAGGTACTTTCTGATACGAGAAATCGATTGGAACTGGTCTGGGAGTTGGAAAATGCCTTGTTCATTTGCTATGAGGGCTTGAATTATTAGGCTCGCCGCGCTAGGAGGCGAGTTGGATGCACGTCTGCGGTCATTGCGACGCACTTTGTTGAGATATAGCAATGAAAATTTGCAATATAATAGCCAAGATATAACTCTAAACAACGAAAAAAGAAAAATCCGAAAATGTACAATGTTGATTTTTTTATATAATGAAACGTTTGTGGGAGCTCAGACAACGTGTTTCTCATTTTACCTGAACCAAACCTATACAGATATATAGAGCATGAAAAGAGCTTTCGAATGGACTATTGGGTTTGGGAAACTTAGGATGCGCTGATGTTTCCTAGTCGATTATCACCTTGCGGCAGTACAAATCTGCGCGCCCGCGCTATAGAAGAACTCTTCAGAATCATTTTCGTATGTCGAAGCATACACCGCAAGAAAGAGCGTTAAATTTGCTATAATTTGAACCGCTTTCAATAAAATTCCGAATCTACGATGTTTTGTTAAAGATCAAAAGATTATGGCATCTGCATTTAATAATTCTTCAAGGATAGGTGCTTAAAAAATAATTGGAATATTCTAATTTGAATAAACTAAGAAAATGGATTATTGGGCGCAATGTAACTAGCACTAGCGGCTTTACTTTTAAAGCTTATAACAAAATATTGTGAAGTTGAAAGTTCATTGGAATGGGTTCAGCTTATAGTAAATTTCGCGCTCTTTCTTTTGGTGTCTGTATGGACATGCGAAAATGATTATGAAGTACTGTTTTCTACTAGCGCGCCGGGATAATCGATTAGGAAACTTCAGCGCATCCTAAGTTTCCCAAACCCAATAGTCCATTCGAAAGCTCTTTTCATGCTCTATACATCTGTGTACGTTTGGTTCTGGTAAAATGAGAAACACTTTGTCTGCGCTCCTTCAAACTTAAAAGACTATAAAAGATGGAAAGTCGAACATTTTCAAGTTTTTCTTTTTCCTTGGTTAAGAGCAATGTCTTGGCTATTATATTGCTAATTTTCATTTCAATATCTCAACAAAGTGCGTCGCAATGACCTCAGACGTGCATCCTGCGAGGCGAGCCCCATATTTCAAGCCTTCATAGCTAACGAAAACGACATTTTCCGATCCTTATACCACTTCCAGTCGATTCCTCGTATCAGAAAGTACCTATAAGGAACTTTAGAACAGAATCTAAGCTGGTCGATTTTGGCTATGTCCGCGGCCTCTTTGATTCATTTTGATTCTCTCGCAAATCGCGTCATATGTATGTATGATTTAGTGATACATATTTGTTTCAATTTTTAATTTAAAAAGAAAGCGTTGCGTATGTGTTCGAATGATTAATTGTTTGGCAGCAATTGCTTGTGAACACAAAATTTTCTTCATATCGAAAATACCATCTAGATGGCATTCCTTTCAACCATTTCATAGTGTATATACATATGTATGTATGTATGTATATGGATTAGTGAACAAATATGTTTCTATTTGTAATTTAAAAAAGTGTAGCATATGAACATACGAATGATTGATCGTTGTAATTAATTAATTTATTAATTAAGAAATTAATTAATTAGCTAATTAATTGCGTCTCTAAACTTGAGAACGCCTTGGATTTGAATTCGAAGAACACGATCTTGGCGGACGTCTACCACTATGCCGACATTGCCACCGACATCGTGCCGTACGCAACTGCCGCCCTCGTCGCCATTATTCTACTTCCGCTACTCTGCTGCATCTGCTGCCTCATGAAGAAGCGGAGAAACATGACGTCATCGGAACAGCGGTACTGATATTACTGTTGAGGTGCAACAATCAGCATATAAATGTTCTATATATTGCTCTTGTGCACACCGACGCAGAAACATATTAAAACATGAATAATCGTAGTTGGGAATTATAAATAGGATTCTTTTCTTCTGCATGTGCTCATTTTGCGAGAATGTTTTTAATGTGTTCAGTTATATGTACATACATATAGACTCACCTGCGAGATCTTCAACAAAACAATATATTGCTCATAAATGGCTATGAAAACAGGCTGAATGCAAATACATAGTTTATATAAACACTATAAGTAAATTTAAAGCGACGGTCAGAATTGCCCGGCCTTATTAGGAAGCAATCTTATCTCGTGTCGTGCTTTTACATATCCTATTCTTTCTCTCATGGCCTCTTCCGCGCGGTCGAGTCTTTTATTGACGTAGAAGCACCAGATCACGAGAGCGATGATGGTCACGACAAGCAACGCGACCGAAACGCCTGCCACCATGACGGCAAGCTCGAGTAGATGACGCAGCTCATGCACGTCGTCCACCGTTTGATTCACGGTATCCACCATCTGGATAGAGAAATAGGAAATGTTTTCAAATTTCGCGCCAAAACTAATCGTTTAAAAAACACCCGAATAATTTACTGGCATGAGCACATACGGGAAACAAAATAGCAGAGCGCAAGTAAGATGCGTAAAAAAAATTTTTCTCTAACCTTTGTCGTCTGTGAACCCATTATTATATTCGTGCGCCTGTAGAAGCAGCAGTTGATTTGCAAGTTGCTCAAAAGTCGCTCACTGCCGTGCAAAATGCAGGCGTATGTACATACAACAAAATTGGTTGAATAATAGCCAGAGGAAAAAAGGCATGAAGAGCTATGAATATAGAAAATCGAAGGAAACACCAGAAATCGATGGGCAACATGCGCATTCATGGTTTTGACTGCACAAGTGAGCAGCAAATGTCTCACTATGATCGCTCACTCGGAAAGACAGCAATGACTCATCGTTTCGTGTGTGCCTCCTCAATCGTTATTGAAAAGAAGAAGAAAAGAAAAAAAACGAAGTGGCAAGAAATGGCATCAAAAAATTAGTATTTCGACAGTTTTTGCAACTGGAAAGTATGTACATGCATCCATAATAATTAGTAAGATATACTTAAGAATTGAACAAAACAAGCATTGACCAGAAATGGTTATCATATCGCGAAGTCTAGTGAGTCTTGGCTTTTGAAATGTTTTCTCGGTGTTTGAAAGCATTCATCCATTAAAGACTCGAAGGCAAAGACACCCACTGGCGGAGAATCCAATTATTCCGGCTAGAAATAGACAAATAATCAATCACTCTCTTACAATTAGCACTGCTGGACGATGAAGCTGTTTTCCGTTTTTGGTGGATATTGCAGCTTGTTACAATGAATTATCAGTGAAAAACGTTCTAATCCTGTTAGCTACATACATACATATGTATCCCAACGCATGACTGTTCCTAATAGGCGCTCGTGTGTTCGTACTTGCTCTGTGTAGCAGCCCACTATGCTATGGCATTATGTGTACGCACCCGCCAATTTCAAATTCATAGGAATTCCGAGTTTGTGCAGAAGCCGTACTATATGAGCTACGGATTGAAGTGCCTTGACTGTTAACCGTTATTACCCGTTGCACTCAACACATTCAGTCCTCTAGCATCGTAATCATTAAAAAAAGGGTTTTTTTAAGTTTCTCCGTTTCATTCTTTGAATGCCCATAGTGTTTTTGTATCTCGTCGCCGCGAATTTATTCCTTCATTCCCTCACGATATCTGCATCTCCTTCCATCATACACACATCATATTTATTCAATTACGCTCTAATATTCCACTCACGTTCCGTATTATCACAATTTCCACAGCAAGAATGCATTGTTCGTAACGACAATATGAAAATGGTAGAAATTAATTTTTAAAATAAAAAAGTTATTCTGTTTGTTCCTTTTGCGGTTTCATCTATTTCTTTGAAAGTTGCTTCGGAGGGCCAATTCTTCGATGTGCTCCTGCCGGATGCATCTTCTGATAGGCTGATGGACGGAGGGCCCTTTTAGGAAGGAAGCCAACGCGCGCCGCCTGATTAGTGCCACCGGCAAGAGCGGGCTGCTCGTCAGGCCGCTCATAGTAGGGAAGAAGATCGAAGCTCACACACTTCAGTGTCGTGTAGCTGGTCGGGTTATAGGAGTCGTAGTACAGATTGCCGTCGAGGCACATTGGAAAGCTGACGTACGAATGCGAACCATCTTCATTGACCCCAACCATACGGACAGTAGGTGAACTAAGTATAAAGGAGAGTTATTGCCTATCAGCCGCGAGTGCACTGGCAAGAGAAAAGGATCGAAGAGAGCACTAACAGCGACTGATAGTTCAGTGTCTCCCTCAATGGTGATGCCGCTACAACCCGATTCACACTCTTAAATTACATACATACATGTTAAATGTTTACCTACTTAAAAATGTGACATTGATTTTAAAAGCTGAGCCGCAGCTGCATATTTTGCACCTCGCAGTTGTTACTTTTAAATGGACTAACAATATAAACAGACGACATGAGTATGCGTTCGGTTAGTGTCCTCGTCTGACCACAGCACATCATAAACGTCTCTCGCGTTGCACATTGCGAAGTTGGCCATAATCGAGTTTCTGCCGTAAATGTCAGCCGGAAATCATTTTAAATTTATTTTACAGATGGCAAATTGGTAAGGGGCCCAGATCTTTTTTGAATCATTAATGCTTTAGAATTCATTGCAGTGCACCAGTACCATGTAAAGTTTTCGATCGTTGTTGTAGCACTGAATCTGATTTGATGCGCCTTCGCGACGTTCGAAGACTTCATAATAATAGTTGCCAGCTGGTATTGAGTAAGGCAATCGCAAAGGTGCACAGCGCGCTGAAATTATTGGAATGCTGTTTGTGTAAATAACCATCGTATATTGATGATGAAATAATAGTAATACCATCAATAAATAAATAATGTCAACAAAATAATTTGTGGTCAAGCTCTTATGTGCTCTTCGGCCAGCGGGCCCGCTTGGGCCCGAAAGTCAGCCGCGCATATATGCTATCTAAAGTTTGAAACATGTTCGAAACAATCTTGTTCTCAACACAACAGCGCCAATGTTGCGAACAAGTTTCAAATTTCAGATAGATTGAATACGCAGCTGAAATTCAGGGCAAATTGGTGGTGAAAATGTAAACTTTAAATGTTTTAGAAGTATTAGAGATTGCTGTATACATAACAAATGTATTAATGTGTACGTCACATCACTTAATTTTAGTGGACAATTTGTTATAAAATCGCCGTGAAAGTGTATATATGGAAAAAGTGAAATGATTCGGACATCGGGCTGGGCCCAAAATTGGAGGGCCCGAAGAAGCACGGGCCCGGCTGGGCCGAGACGGGCAGGTTGGGTCAAAAATGTTTAGTCCCATTTGCACTTCTTGTGCTTGGCCCGGACTGGCTGCCACTTCTCGGATCGATTTTGCACAATTTGTCGGCATCACGGCTTGAAACGTTAACAACAGACACCCCGCCGCCCAAACTGATATGATTTCTCTCAACCTTTGCATCCAATCTGTTCCGCAATGATGTTGGTGCCGATGTACCAGCGATAGTTGATGCACCGAATGCCGCTGCTCTCAGCTCGCATCGGAGGCGCATTTTCGGTGAGCCGATAGTAAACGTCGCCGTCCGAGCACACCGTCGGTAGGAGGCAGCCGTGCTCGTTTGCGCGTATTCTCATATTCACAAAGCGTTCGTTCGCGAGGAATTCGTCAGAGCAGCCGCCGCAATCTGCAATTAAAAAAAAATATATATTGTAAAGCTTATTAAGTGAAAGCATATGTACATGATGATGTAAGCCTTTTCTGCATTATTCAATAGTATTCAAGAGAATGCATACAGCATTGAAGGGGCGCCAAAACATAATTTTTAATTCGCGCCTTTTTGCCTGACATGAAGGCGAGAGAGTATGAGATTTAGAGAAATGCCGATAGAATGGTCAACAAAATTGAGAATAGATTATGCTTGACTTTCTTGCTCGTTTTCATATGCCACAAGAATGAACCAGCTACACAGGCAATCGAGACGGCATCGCTTCTCGAGAGCGAGTTCGCCGTCCACGTCTGACTCGGACCACACCACAATTGATCGATAATCTCAGGCATCTTAATGGTGTGTTGATATACATGTATGTACATATGTATGTACATATGTATGTACATATATCTATGTCTGTGATTCATATACACATACACATGTATGTATATTATGAAATAAAAGTTTAATAAAACACACTTTGTCACATGAATTCCTCTTACAGTGTTATTATTCTTATTTCATCATATGCTGAAGTTTAAGAATAAAACTTGAGAAGCACGATATTACAAGGATGACGCTGCTGCCGAGCGACAGGAAGCCTTGGTCGCACACGTATCGACTGCAGCTGCCGCCTGCGCAGCCACCCTCCGCCTCCACTCGTCGCGGCACGTTCGACAGCATAAGGTAATAATAAGGCGCGTGCTGGGGACGGGAATTCAGAGAATTGCAGCCGGCCGAGCACGCGAGCGCGACGGCTGTAGGGTCAGAGACGATATATGTTTTCTACTTCTTTTTTTCTTACAAAAACAATTGTGCAATATATGCACATACGTACATATGTATAATTTACATATTATAGATATATGCATAATAGTTTTTATAAAATACACCCAAAACAATTCACGAACGGCATGCGATCTCGACGTACGTGACCGTCGTGTTGGTGCCGATCACCCATTGTCCACTCGCCGCGTCGCAGTGCACCTAAATCATGTGGTGATATGGCCAAGAATTAATAAATATATCAAGAGAAAGAAATGCATAGATGTTATCCTAGGTGTTTCTTTAATTGATAACAACTTAAGGGGCGGGTATGATCTATAACAAGCATGTCCGTATTAATTTACCATTTCGCCGTTCGGAACGTTGATTACGTCAGGCATGCTGCCATGAGTCGTGGACGCGTAGATCTTGCCATTCGAGCATGGCATCGCGGCCGCGCATTCATTTGCGTCTTCCGTCCAAATCGGTGACATCATCTTTTCAGCGTGCACGTCGGAAATCTTTCGGTTGCAAGAGACACAACCTATAATTAATCTTCTTTCCATACCGCATTTTGCCACTTACAATTAGTGCCCCCCTCCACCTAAAAGTGCGCCAAATGAAGTCAGCATTGAAAATCGAAGCCCCCCTAGCCACAGACTTTGAAAGGTAGTGCCTGCCCACTCCCTCCAGTACCGACGAGAGTATCGAAAAATTAGATCCCCGATTTAGTAGCAGACAAAATACGATATTTTGCTAAGTCAATCTTTATAGGGCGCACTTTTGACGCAGCCAACTTCGGTCGGCTCCTGCTGCTGGGCAGAGCCAAACTGCCATTTGCCGCCGGCGTTACAGCGTACCTCCCCGTTGGACAATTTTGCTTCGCCACCCTGCATCTGCAATTTTACGAAGATTCTTTCACTTTTCTGAGTAAGCATACTCTCGAGGTGAGCAGTCTTGCTACACAAGGCAGACAGTCATACATAGTTATCAGATATTAAAGACAAGACATCGCATATCACAAGATAGGACACAAGACATAAAACAAGTAGGTTGTCAAAAGACAGAGTGATGGGTGTTGCATCACATACCACGGCGATATGCTCGTTTTCGGCGGTGCACGAATACGAGAGGCATGAGCTGCCATTGACGCCGTCCAGCGAAGCCGCACTAACGACGGCGTAGCGACGCGGTGCAGCAGTGAGCGGATTTTGCAACGCGTGCACGGGCCGGCTAAATAAAGTCTCAAGAAATGTATGATTCTTATGTAGAGAAAATTTTTTATGCATATATCCATCTTCACAAGAGACAACGCGACAGCTGACGGCAAGCGATTTCTGCGTATACGTCGGCGCTGCCATCGTTCTTCTTCCACTTTCCGCTGACGGCGTCGCAAACGAGCTCGATTTCTGTGGTCAGCGTAACGGAGGTGTGCGTCTGCTCAGATCCGGTAGAAACCCAGATGACGTCACCCGTGCATGGTTTGGCTCTCAAGCAGCCGTCTGTGTCGACCGTCCACATGGGAGACTCGAGAAAGTAATCATCGGGGCCGCTGATCGAGCGAGAGCAGCGAGTGCAGCCTGTTGAGAGAATTGCAGCAATTATTTTCTACAAAATTGATATCTTACTGACACAAAACTAATCTGTGATTGAAGGAATTATTCAAAAAAAATTTATTTTCTTACTACAAAACTAATCTTTGATTGCAGCAATCATTAAAAAAAATTAACATATACAAAACTAATCTTTCAAAAAGCGCAGTAGATGTTTTTGCAATTCATCCAACTCCAAGACCAACAAGTACAAGAACAATAATAATAATAATAATAATAATAGTAATAGTAATAGTAATAGTACCGTGGGGAGCGGAGATTTCATGGATCGTGGGTTCCCGGTGGAGCACTGCCAAACACTGGAGAGCCAGGGAGGCCGCCCGTTAGGGGGTCGGCCTGCCTCTCCCTACCATGCCCGTGTTTACCACGGCGGCACACCATGTCCACGTGAATGGCATATGGCAGCCACCATGTCCACCCGGACATGGCAATACCATTTAATTCAGCATATCGTCTCTGTTTCTTTACGTTTTCTATCCTGCTTTTGCATACTTCGTGTCACATCAGCTTATTTTACCGCGAGAATGTAAAAATGTCTTTTTATTTCGGCATTTTTACTGTTTTTTTGCAGAATCGATAGAGGAGCATATACTAAGCACTCTACAAACACCAAGCCGAAATATGCGCTCTCTAGTGTGATGCGGCTCGTAGCTACTCGGGCGGGCCGTATCTCCTGGTAATGTAGGCCAGGATATTGTCATTTATTCAAATGCTTTCTAAAATTACAAAAATAAAAAGGACACTAGCTACACTGACGGTTCCGAGATGTCCGGAGAGAGACCGGTCGGGCAGGAGTACCGACCACATGTGTAGGTCGCCTTGGAGATGTTTCGAAAGCCGAGGGGCGCCTTCATAAGGCGGCCGAGACGGCTTGGTGAGCACATGGAACATATCTCTGTAAGAGA
The DNA here is from genome assembly GCA_945643635.1 of Allodiplogaster sudhausi. Classification (NCBI taxonomy): domain Eukaryota; kingdom Metazoa; phylum Nematoda; class Chromadorea; order Rhabditida; family Diplogasteridae; genus Allodiplogaster; species Allodiplogaster sudhausi. The sequence goes on along the minus strand of CALZFC010000027.1, from coordinate 720,451 downwards.
ACTTTCTCCTTTCTATACTTTCTTTATGAAGAAGTACCAGATTGGAAACAGATTGAGAGAGCCTACTTTTTCTCCCGAAGTTAACTTAAAATATCTTTACTGTGTGTGTATTCTATATAGTAAGTACGTTGTATAATAAGAACACAAAAATGAAATAGAGTAGCACGAACTTTTGCAAGCGACAAAGCTGAAGCGGTCGCCCTCGTCGTCCTGCCATTTGTTACCTCCCGTGCAAGTCATGCGACTGCCAGGGACAGAGACGATTGCATCGTGGCTCGCGATGCCGACCATCTTGTCCTCCTCGTCTGTGCAGGCCGCGACGGCGCAGGTCTCGTCCGTGGACTTTGGCAACAAAGTTACCTGGCAGAATCGTATACATGTACGAGGGAGAATACGCAGTGGGCAGGGAGAAAGATAAGCAAACTTAAAGTAGACCATAAGGGAAAAACTCCAACCACGAAGTCCCTGACAGATTAGTAAAAAGTACGGTGTAAAGAATCCCCAGAAATGGTGCTCTGCCCCTTGCCTCTCTCCACAGAAACTAGCTAGTAGCTTGAACAACTGGCAGGTGGGCGCACGTGTTATGCAAAATCCGGCCAATGTTGGTTGCTACTACATAGATAAGTACATATGTACAACCAGCGTAACGAGCATTTCATGCACAATGCACGCCATTTCACTATCCACGCTTCTAGTCTAATTTGAAGGAAGTGTACGGTTTTGTCTGGAAGAGGGAGAAAAGAGCGCGCCCTTTCGACAGTGCCTTCTCCTTGTTCGCATTCTGGTGCAAACGCAGTTTCTTTCATCTAATACTCTTCTTCTTCATTCAGCGAAATGAAGCCCCTTCCTTACAGAGAGAACATGGCACAAAGTATTCACAAACACTACTCATTTAACACTGATATCTTGAACGATGTACTCTCAACATCGCCGGCCATCATTTGAACATGGGTTTATGAAGACATATTATATTTTAAAATATAAAAAGATTTAACATACTCGGCTGAAGTCTGGGCCGAGAAATATTGGCAGTACTGGCGAACAAGAGCAGTCTGAAAAGAGAACCGGATGCAACTATGATTTGTGCTCACTTATGCATTAGGAGCATTTTCCATGTCTGCTATCTATCCATCTAAAATAACTGTTTTTAAAAATGTTACAACTCCTACCATGAAGCTTGGATCACGAAATGACGCACAAGGCTTTTGCTTGAGAAAAAGGTTCACTAACTCTTGGCGCAGAGAGCGTGTCCAGTCTGCTCGCACTCGGCCGGCCCGAAGTGCCACGCGTTCTCTCTGCAGCGGAGAGTGTGGCGAGGGACGAAGAGAGTCGCCGAAGGGTCCGCGCACTCCTGACGCGCGCAGCCCGTCTCGCGGCTGTGCGAGATGCTGAGAAAGAAGCGATGTAAGCATTTTATGCTGATCGAGTATAAGTATTCAAAAAAAGACATGTTTTGAATTTATGCAGAAAAGAATATATGTATAATTGCGGCATACTTGAAATGCTGCAGAGCTGTCAGAGCAATCGTAGCCCGATTTGGGGCAGTCTCTTGTCACTAACACCTGCGGCAGCTCACAAGAGACACAACCTTTAAAGAGAGATCTTTTTGTTCTCCATTTCGAATCGCTAACTGGAAACATATTAAAATGTATTGTAATATGATGAATTAATTTTTATTAAATTGAGTATTTTCTCTATAGTGTTCAATTACAACAAACTCTAATGGCCATGGTTGGAGGCGACGACATAGGCAGTCGCTAAAACGAAGAAGACTCTCAGGTACCACTGTCGCGTCGTCTGCCTTGATTAGAATTAGAGATATGAATATGCCATGTAATACCGAATCCATTTTAATTGTAATACCGTATCCCTTTTAATTCGAATAGGTATTGTGGGGTTGTGAGAGCAAGAAGCCATAACATGGAAAATGTCGATTAATTCAACAATCGGGCAACGACAAAATATTATGATTTTCTCGAGTGCTAAAACAAGTCCACAGCAGTGTTAGAAAATGAAATTAGCAAAAAAAATCTTTATGTAAATCTTTTTTAAACATTGTGCTCGTCAGCTTACAGCCCCATTACTCTTGCTTTTATATAGACAATTCAGACATTTGAAGAATCGAAGATTGTCATGATTGCCATTTATCCGCCCAGAAGTAGACTGAAGACCCGCGGATGGAAATTGATGATGATTCATTCAAATGTTGAAGCGAGAAAAGACTAGCAGGCAATGTAGACTAATTGTGTTTCACAGTACCCAATTATAGGATATTACTGCATGCTGAAATAGTCAAACATACATACATGTCATCACTTATTATTCACAAGTTCGCAAGCATGAAGAAATATATTTAAATTAAAATCGAAATATGAGTAGAAATTACTAACTTCTATGATTAGGTTACAGGCTGCTTCAAAACTTTGTTCTGAAGGCCTGGTGTTCTCAATTGGAGTTGTCCAGGAGGCATCATGTTAATGATGGCCTGAACGATGTTTGACGTGCTGTTGCCTGTTGTGGGGAGTTGTGTGCTGAATGTAGTGAGTGGCGTCACTGCAGCCTTGCGAGTTCGCCAGGAGGCAGGGTTGTTCGATTGTTTTAATGCCCGACAGAAGTACCGATGATTGAACCCACGAGAGCCACACGAGCTCGGGGCCGACTCAATGTGTTATTTTCAATTCTCGTAGCATTGCCAATAAATTGCCTGACCTCACTGACGTTGTTACCAGAGATTCAGTGCTCGTAGCCGTTTTTCGAACAGTCCCGTTGAACTGACAATCTCGGGATGTCACATTATTTGCACTCTTTAAAACAATATATATATATAGTTTTTTTTTTACATTCGCGATGATGAATGATCATTTGCCTAACATGCAACAAAGTACTTGCATAAAGTTAAGTTGTTTACGCAAGAACGATATAACGAATTTCGAACCGTTGTGGTGTTCCTGTTGATGCTTTGAAGAGGTGAGACTGGTCGAAGCGATGAAATCGAAACATAAAATCGGAAGATAGCGATGAAGATGGAGAAGGTGAAATTGTCTCTATTTCGTCATCTCCTTTCTTTCAATACATGTGTGTGGTAACAATATGGAAGTAGAGACGGTCAAAGAATTGCTGGTGTTCCAATTGGTCATCGATTCTGTCATGGACTGCACTCGCTTCCGGCTCTTCTTTTCTTTTTATCACTTTTGAATATTATATTTTTAATGTATTGCTTTAAAATCTTTCTTGAGTGGGTGGCACGTTTACTTTTAAACCGAACACAATAATGCAATTTGGCCAGACGGAGAAGAAGGCAATTGAATGACGTCTGCGAAAAAAAAAGAAGAAAAAAAATTATCTGAATGGTAAGACAATTTGTAAAGGTTTATGGGATCAATTGAGCAATATGGTAATTGTAAATAAAATTCACAGTGAAGATTGAACATATGTATGTAGGTAAGATGAATTCTTTTTCGACGGTGTATAGAAAGTGCCAGAAATGAGGAAGCCGATAGCCTCCTTTTTTTTCTCTCTCTCTCTCTCTCGCCATCTTGCCGCAAAAGAGGCCATGACTCAGCGGGTGACTATCGCGAGAAAGAAAGCGCGGAGTCGCTTCCACTCGATCAGCAGAGAGATGAAATAAACGGGACGGCATGTTCTCAATTCTTGTAGCTATTGTTGAAATATAGCCTATCCTTAATTACACCTTACATTGATTAAAACAATTTCAAGATAATAAACCCTATCCAAGCTATTAGTAATGGGAAAGTTCGACATCGGCCATGCGGAGGACTTGCAAGTAAGTCAATTTTTTGCTTAGATCATACAATGATCAGTGACGCAGACAGAAGGCGACTTCAATTGTTATTTCTTATGACCCCTTGCCCCCTCTGCATACATACATATATTCATTCAGGCCACTGGTACCGTAAATATTAAAAAAAAGTCGTGTCTGTTTTTTTAAACTACGACTAAAATTGTGACCTCCGCTTTATTCTTTGTACGCCCATAGTATCTTTGTATCTTGTCGCTGCGAATTTATTCCATTACTCCACTCATTGTAATGTTCTACTCACGTTCCATACGCTCACAATGTCCACAGTACGACGGCATAGTTCAGGCCAAATATATGAATGTATGAGGAGAAAATAATTTTTTTTTCGTTATGGAATTTTGGCATTGCTTACGTTTTCGCCTATTTCTTCGTAAGTTGCTTGGGAGGAGGGCGAATTCTTCTTGGCTGTGTGCCTGACGGATGACCTTTCGGATAGGCGGATGGGCGAGCAGTTTTAGGGAGAAGAGCAACGGGCGTCTTCCGATTAGCGCCACTAGCGGCCTCGTCAAGCCGGTCGTAGTGGGGAATGAGGTCGAAGCTCACGCACTTCACGGTCGCGTAGCGGTTCGGGTAGAACCAGTCGTGCCACAGCTTGCCTTCGAGGCACATCGGGTAGCTGACGTATGCCAGCGAACCGTCTTCATTGACGCCAACCATTCGACCACCCAGGCACTCGTAATACGGACAGAACTGATTCTAAGAATGAAGGATAGTGATTGTGAAGGCAGCCTATTGCCGGAATAAATACCTGGCTCGAATAATGGGCTGGCTAGAGTAAAGAGTCAAAGAAAGCACCACTCACGTAGTCTTCTATTTGAATGTTGTCTCCTTGAGTGGTGATTTCGCTACACCCCGATTCGCAGGCTTAAAACACTTTTGAAATAAATTATACACAACATTTTTACAGATATTTTAAAAGCTGGTAAGATATACAAATACTGCGTATTTGGATCTTTCATATATGTAGCACTGTTTAGTAATGGAAAAAAGAAAAGGAAAAGGCTAACAGTTTAAGCAGGCGGCGTCAGTGCGCGTTCGGTTAGTGTCCTCAACGGACCACAGCGCACGATAAGCGTCGGCCGCGTTGCAGGAAGCAAAGTTGGCCGTCACAGCGTTTTGGCCGTCCGAGTCAACCTCAGATCATTTTTAGCTTTTTCTACAATCTACGATGTTTTGCATCATTAAATCTGTAGTATTCATCGAAGTGCACCAGCACCATGTAAAGTTCCTGATCGTTCTTGTAGCACTGAATCTGATTTGGCGCGCCGTCGTGCCGTTTGAAGAATGGATAATGATAGTGATTTGGTGGAGTATTTCGGCCTGACCATTCCACGCTTGCACACCGCGCTGAAATCATTGAAAATGTACACACTGTTTGCCCTTAAATGCATGCAAAAAATTGATTTTGCGATGTCAACAACAATAAAGAAGTAACATCGTTAACAATACTTTGTTTTCATTTGAATAGTTTAAGCTTTTTTGACGACAGCCTCTCCATAAGACAGTGCTTTATTGCGTGCTGCCCTCCGTGGGGAATTTTGTTTTTCGATTTCGATTTTCAAGATTGACTCACCTGTACAATTCGAGGTCCTCTTCAAAATATAATATATTTAATTTTATCAAAAAAAATGGACGAAAACAAAGCTACCGTTCAATAGCTCTTTGAAAGTTCTTTACTTTTCATCTGGGGTGTGACTTTTTCAAAATTACATTTTAGACCCAAAACACCCAAAACCCTCTCTTGAACATGGAGGAGTATTTCTGGATGTTACTCCTAATTGTAAGCTCCACGAAAATAGCTCTACGCTCCTTCCAAGTCGAGCTGATTGTATGAAATAATAACTCCCTGATCAGGTCACTTTAAAGGGGTTTTCTACCCCACCTCTGAAATGTTGACTTTCGTCGTCTACAGGGGGAACGTCTCTATGCACTTCTTTCTTTCCGCACGGAGGTAGTTCGTGATAGGCGGCAATCTGGGAAAGTATTTAAAAAAATTGACCTGCACTCTAAAGTTTCGGTTTTCTCAAATATGAACACATTTAGGCCTTCTGAGCTGTGGCCTTTGCTCCGATCCTCACATTTTAATGCCATTATTAGAGCTCATCGCGGCGGTTCAATAATGTAAAGTTGCCCTCCACCTTTGCATCCAATCTCTTCCGCAATGACGTCGGCGCCGATGTGCCAGCGGTCATTGACGCATCGAATGTCGCTGCTCTCAGCTCGCATCGGAGGTGCATTTTCGGTGAGCCGATAGTAAACGTCGCCGTCCGAGCATACGGTCGGTTGGAGGCAGCCACTCTCGTCTTCGCGTATCCACATTAACTCGAAGCGTTCATTCTCGAGGAACCAGCCAGAACAGCCGCCGCAACCTGCAATGTGTGCGTTTTTTTAAAAAAAATACTATGTAATATGACGAGGCAAGCCCTTGTCATATTACATAATAATATTCATTTCAGTTAGCGCCTTTTTGCATGAATGCGAGACAGTATGAGATTTAGAGAGATGGTCAGGAAATTGAAAACAGATTGGGAAATTCGTGCTCGTTTAAAAGAATGAACCGGCAACACAGGCAATCGAGATGGCATCGCTTCTCGAGAGCGAGTTCGCCGTCCACGTCTGACTCGGACCACACCACAATTGATCGACAATCTCAGGCATCTTAAAGGTGTTGATTACATGTACATACATACATATGTATTTCAACTATGTATATTAAAGCGTTAAAACAAAAATAATTGCTTAAAACAAGCTATAATACAAAAAAAATGCCTGTGTACAAATACACATGTATATTTTATAATAAAACATACTTTGTCATATAAATTCCTGTTACATATGCTATTCTTATTTCATCATATGCTGAAATTTAAGAATAAAATTTTAGAAGCACGATATTACAATGATGACGTTGCTGCCGAGCGACAGGAAGCCCTGGTCGCAGACGTATCGACTACAGCTGCCGCCTGCGCAGTCGCCCTCATTCTCCACTCGTCGCGGCACGTTCGGCAGCATGCGGTAGTAGTAGGGCGCGTGCTGCGGATGGGTGTTCAGAGAATTGCAGCCGGCCGAGCACGCTAGCGCAACGGCTGAAAGGTCAGAGGCATATTTTTTCCCATTTTTTTTACATTACAACCATACATTTATATGTAAATATATATATATATATATATATATATATATATATATATGTATATATATATATATATATATATATATAGATATATATGTATATAATATATATATGTATATATATTATATACACATATATATATATAATAATAATAATAATAATAATAAAAGTAAAAAGTGATTTACTAACGGCATGCGATCTCGACGTACGAGACCGTCGTGTTGGTACCGATCACCCATTGTCCACTCGCCGCGTCGCAGTGCACCTATATCATCATTTGGTGAAATGGTGATACAGAACTAAGAAATGGATGAATATGGAAAGAAAATGGAGCAGGGCATGAACTATATCAACTATACATGAATTACGAATATTTACCAGTTCGCCTTTCGGAACGTTGATAGCTTCAGGCTTGCAGCCGTGCGTTGTAGAAACGTAGATCTTGCCATTCGAGCACGGTTGCGCCGCTGCGCATTCATTTGTGTCTTCCGTCCAGATCGGCGACATCATCTTCTCCGCATGGCCGTCGGAAATCTTCCGGTTGCAAGAGACACAACCTACAATTAACATTCTTTGCTTCCCGAATTTTATCCCGTAAAATTAGCTCCCGTAGAAGCGCGCAAATTGAAGCCAGCATTGAGACATCGAAAGCACCGTGGCCAACGACTTTGAAATGCAGTGCTTGCCCACTCAATCCACTATCAGCCGTTATTGTTCCACTCCCACACGAGGGAATAGAGAAAATAGTATCCACGGGGTACTATCAGAAAAATAACAGTAGTCTTCCAAGTCAAGCTTTAGAGCACGCACTTTTGACGCAACCGACTTCGGTCGGCTCTTGCACCTGGGCAGTACCAAACTGCCATTTGCCGCCGGCGTTACAGCGTACCTCCCCGTCGGACAATTTTGCTTCGCCACCCTGCATCTGTAATATCTTACGATGTTTCCATGACCTTCCTGAGTAAGCATGCCTATATGGAAAATAGGCATGCGTTCTCAGGAAGACCTATACCCGTGAGGTGAACCCTCTTGCTACACAATGCAGCAAGTCATAGTTATCTCATCTTACAGACAAGTTATCATATATCACGAGGCAGGTTACAAGCAAGTTATCAAAAGACAGAATGTGAAAGGTACCACGGCGATATGCTCGTTCTCGGCGGCGCACGAATACGAGAGGCACTTGCTGCCATCGCCGCCATCCAGCGACGCCGCGCTAACGACGGCGTAGCGACGCGGTGCGGCAGTGAGCGGATTTAGCGCGGAGCAACGCGTGCACGTTCCGGCTAAAATAAGAAGACTCAAGAAGTGCATGCTTCTTGCGTAGAGAAAATAAAATATAGTATGTTAGACTCGTTTTATGCTTCACAAGGAACAATGCTAAAGCTGACGGCAAGCGAGTTCTGCGTATTCATCGGAGGTACCATCGCTCTTCTTCCACTTTCCGCTGACGGCGTCGCAAATGAGCTCGATTCCTGCAGTTAGCGTGACGGAGGTGTGCTTCTGCTCTGTTCCGGACGAAACCCAGATGACGTCACCGGTGCATGACTTGGCATTCAAACAGCCATCACTGTCTATCGACCACTCGGGCGACTCGAGAAAGTGCTCATCCGGTCCGCTGATCGAGCGAGTGCAGCCAGTGCAGCCTGCATATTTTTTTAAGCTTCTTAGCAACTGTTGCTATTACAAAAAAATTCTTTTTCTCACTTATACAAAAGAAATCACTGAAAAATCGAAGTGGATTCATCAGACTTCAAACAACAACAACAACAACAACAACAACAACAACAACATCTAGAACGCTGACTCTTGACACAGGCCGCTCTCGTGGGCTCCACGAATAGCTTCCCGTACTCCCACTTGCGACTGCCACCACACTCGATCGCGCTGATGTCCGTCAACACAGCGACGTTGTCGATTTCCTGTGCGAACAAAGATGTGGCAATCGGCAGCACTTTGAAGTTATTCTTTGTTGTTTTCCAATCTTGCCACTATTTAGAATCTGTTACAAGTAAGCAAAAACGTCATGACAACGCACTAGGACCAGTCGAGCTTCTGCGTCGGTGCACCCTACGGTTAGACATTCTCCGCTGGGTGCCTCTGTTCCTCCATCGGGCATGAGCGCATAGCCTTTCGGCGCGGTCAACAGCGGTTCGGCCGTATCGATCGCCGTGCATTTGCGGCATTCTGGCTCTGCAAATGGCATTAGCCGTCAGTGATAGTGAGAAAAGGTCGTGCTTTCCCTGAGTTTTTTTAGATCCTCGTTCATTTCATCATCAAATTAAACAGTCTTGATTTGTCTGATGGCGCCACTAACTGCAGCTTAGCTTGCCGAAGGACTCCGAAGCGCCGTTGGTCCACCTCTGTGTCGCAGCGTCGCAAGTGAGAATGGACGCACTCGAGGATCCGCCGCCTTCTGTCGTAAAGGTGCCCTCCTCGCATCTGAGCGCCGCAAGGCATCCATCCCGGTTGAACATGTACCGCGGCAAGACAGACTTTGGAGTGATCTTCGTCTGGTCACATGTCGTACATGCTGCAGGAAATGAGCGAAAAGATTGTTTTGTACAAATTCTTTTTTTCATACTCGCCTCTTAGTCATTCTTTACTATTGACTAAAAGGTATGTGTAAATCTTATGAATGCAAAGACGAAGACCACTAAGCATCAGAACTTGAAAATATAGTAGCAAAATGAGCTCATTGCGACTAACAAGTAAAGAAAGCAAATTAATTTGGCATTTAAACCATTAGCGACAACTTATGGGACATTCGAGTCCATGGAACAGGTTTCTCCAAGATAAGATTTTAAAAAAAGATCTGACATGCAAAGCAAGAGGCCTTGCTAGGTTGGATGGTGGAGCCGTACTCCCAGCGGCCGCCCGCATTACATGTCAAGGCTTCCACGGGGCCCACCACCGCATTACCGGTCAGCTCAAAATAAATAGGCAATGTTAAAGGAGCCCTAAACTCATTCTTACATTTGCACCATATTGAATGAGATAAGGGCATATGTATGATCTATAATAATCATTGTCAGGAAAGTTGAAATAGATTAGGTTGAGTTCCGTTATTAAAAATTGTTAATAATTTTTCTTGGCGACTTACATCGTCATCACAAGCTTCTCCAAATCGAGAACTTGGGATTCTCCCAAGGATGGCCAAAAACCGGCCCGGGCCGGCCTGGGCCTGGCTCGCCACTCTCCAGGCCGGGCCCGTTTCGGGCCTGTAATCATATGCCCGGCCGTACATTCAAAAATATCTGGCTGGCCAAACCCGCACCGGCCTGCTGCCTATCGTGTCGAACCTTAAATTTCCGGCCCAAGCCAAATTTTCAACTCAAAAAGGCTTGACTTGGCAAAAACTATGACGAACTAAATATTATTCATGTACATTTTTGCAAACACTACAAGTATCTGTCAAAACGGGTCAAAGTCGCTAAAACGCTTTCTTTTTTTCGACATGTATGTGTTCGAACGTTGTTGGCTTTCCGATGTTTAATTAGGTTTCAAGGGCTAGAATTTGAGAGCCGGGATTGAAATGGCCGGTCCGGGCAGGGCCTCATGCTATGCAGGCCCGCTAATTTCAATAGCGGCCTGCAGCGCGCCGGGTCGGGCCTTGGGCCGGCCATGGCCTGGCCCAGGCTGGCCCCGGGCTGGACATCCTTGGATTCGCCGCTGTATACTACGTGAATCAGAGTATACAGCAGGAATGAAAAAAGGGGCCGACAAAGGATACATGCCAAAAATATTTCCGATTTTGCAGGACATGTGTACGTGGCGCAGCCGACGGAGGGATCTTGAGAGTGAATCGCGGCCTGCAAGTACTCGAAGCCGATCGGCTCCGGCGTCGAGAAGGCGCTCAAGTCGGCGCAGCTCATGCATGGACTCACTATTAAAAGAAAGTCGCAATTAGAAGAGATCATGACTGAGAAAATAGCTTGCATCTACATATCTATCGTCGACACATCTTTTTTTAAAGGACGACGATCACCGAAAATTCGCTCTAGATTTCAAATTGACGCGACCCGTCGAACAACTCATACTCGCATTTTGATGTAATGAGTTTGGGCGGACAGCAAAACTGAATCAATCGAACCTGCATTAATTACTTTCCGGTGATCGTCCTTGTTTAAAAAAAACAGGTAGATACGTACCGCATGCTACCTGATCATACTCTTGGCCATTGACTTTCCACTTGCTATTTTGACCATCACAGAGCGCGCCGTCCGTCGTCAACTTCTGAGGAGCACCACCGCCTCTGATACCGTAGATGTGTGTTCCCTCGCAAGACAACGCCGTCAGACAGCCTTGCGCGTCGACTCTCCACATGGGCGAGGCATAACCCGCGGAAGCAGTTAAGCTGCGCGAGCAAGCGGTGCAGCCTGTTCAAACAAGAATGGAAGAACCCTGAACATCATGCACTCACATGTGTAGCTATAGCTGTACGCATTCTAGTTAATTTCAAATTTAGTGCTTCAGTGTAGACCTGTATATTATCTCTGACAAAAGAGAGTTTGCCGCGAACTGACTCGCAACTCGCAAACTGACTCGCGACTCGCGCGCGAATCAGATCGCGACAATACTCAAGACTCGCGAACTGACTCGCGACGCAGGCGGCGCTTGTTGGCTGCGGCGTCTGCGAGTTCTCGCTGTGCACCCAGAGGCCGCCTTCGTTGCATGTTGCGTTGATTTCAGAAAGAATCGGTGTTCCGTCCACTTCCTATAGGATATAAAGCTTGCGTGCCTCGTTCTTCTTTTAATTATATTTATAACTGTTTTTTGCTGTTGTTTTACATGGATATTTGACAACAACAAAAAATCAAAAGAAAGATGCTGCAAAGATTAAATGAAATTCGCCTGACCACACTGAGAAAATGACCACGTGCATTGTCGCAGCCAAGAATTTTGCATCCCCGGTCTCCAATAGCAGACGCGCCCATGACTACTTGGTATCCGTATGGAGCAACGGTTGAATCAGTGGGAGATGAACATTGTGTGCACAGGTTCTCTAAAGAGGCCGATGAATATAATACACGATATTACGAAGTGCATTCTTTGTGTATACTTATACATATATTGGGTGGACCTTATATATTTATCCTTTAAGTCGCATTGCACGACTACACTCATGATCTTTTGATTCAACAAGAAATGCGACTGTAATTTGTCGCGACTATCTGACAGTGAGAGTCAACTGACTGCATGCGATGAACGTGTACTTGTCGGCCCCGTCATTCATGTGCCATTCGCCAGTTTCGCCGTCGCAAACAGCTTCGCCGCTCAGCGTCACTTGCGTATACGTAACACCGTCGTGTGATCCCCACATCGAGTTGCCGCTGCATTTCTTTGCTGCAGTGCACGCGCCATCCCCGTCGCCAGTGTACGTGTACTCGGGAGCGGCGTAGAAGGTGTCGTCAAACACCGTTTGATTACAGCGGCGGCAACCTCGAAACGTGTCTTACTTCACGACATTCTTTGCACAAATAGCTATAATGCCATTAGCATCACCAGGCCAGCTAGTTTAAAAAAGAACACGAATTTCGATGATATGTATGACCCTACTAATGACGCAGATGCCGGACGTCGGGTACGGGAGGAGCGAGTTGCCAAACTGCCAGATGCCACGCTTGTTGCAAGTGAGACTGCCGTACGCCAGGGCATAGGCTTGGTCGGAGCCCTGGAAAATACTGGATCTTTTATACCAGCGACCTATCCGCATAAACATTTCATAACGGAATTCGGAAGGCTCCCTTTCATAACGGAATTCGGAAATCGATATTCGGAATAGAAAAAAAGGTCGAAATTTAGAACTGACATACTTCTGTTGCATACTTTTAATGATATTTCATATTGCTGTTTCCCGTGGCATTTCAAGAAGAAGAAGAAGTAGGAGAGCAGATAAAATGTCGAACCACAGCAATTTGCTCCTCTGGATCCGCGCACTTGTAGCTCATGCATGTCGTATCAGAGTCATCTTCAAGACTGGAGCTGTAGACGAATCCACGCGGAAGCTGCCCTTCTGAGTCGGAAGGAGCAAAGAGTGGGTTGCAGGTTATGCAGAGGCCATCTGGCATGAAAGATTTTGTTTGTCTTAGAATTACATAGAATTAAAGTGGGCATAAATCCATATATCAGATTAAACCATATAAGCTTCCTGTTCGTCTAACAATTTAAATGGAAGTCATCTGGTAATTAAAACAATTAAAGTGGAAATAAAAGCAGTTATCAGAGACCCCTAGCACACGCGATCTCCTCAAATCGCTCGCCACTCCCTCCTTCGATGCTCCATCGGTTGTCTGCGCCGCATGTGAGTGCACTTCCAGCGTTAACAGTCGTTTCGGTGAGGATGTCATTTGCAGTGCGCTTGACGAAGAGACTTCCATCAGGGCACGCGGTTGCAACGAGGCAGCCATCGGGCGTAGATGTCCGGATGCCGAGATCATCTACCGAGTACACGTAGGAGAGTGGACCGGTCAGCGAGCTCTTGCAGAATCCGCAGACTTAAAAGCATTTTTTAAAGGAAGTATCCGACGAATGATTATACAGTAGCGCTAGAGAACCAGTTTGAATGCGCGCGCTCAGAAAGTTGCCTGTCGCTCGGTCGAGAGAGCATGTGAGTGAGGAGGGCGGCTATGACCTACCGTAGCTAATTCTCTACCCGCAAGTTTTCACGTTCTTATTGCTCAAGATGTAATGAAAGAAAATCGCTCAAGCTTGCTGGATATATGTTTTACGCCAAGATGAACTTATCCACGTAGAACAAAAGATAGGTTAATTATTCCCCGGATACCTCCTTTAATCTTCTGGAATGTAAATGGCCCAATCAAACTTCGATTAAAATGTGAAAAATGGTCACATATAATACCTAGAAAGATGCAAATAGTCACATTCAAAATACTTGCTGGAGATGTTCGCTTACTTTCAACACATCCAACTTGCGTAACATTGTCATAGTTGCAAGAATTCCAATAGCCATTTCGCCCGCATTTCACACTTCCGCCATATTGGGAGATGCCTGCGCTTGCCTTAAAGGAGCCTTTTGAATCCATATTTTGATAGGTACATATGCATTGTACCGCCCACGAGACAGGGAATAAGGCTCGAGTTGCTACGAGCCGCGTCGAATTACACGCTAGAGAGCGCATATTTCAGCTAAGTGTTGTGCTCAGTAATGCCCTCTATGTATCGATTATGCTTAAAAAGAGGAATAAAATGCCATAACAAAAAGACATTATTATTGTACATTCTCGATGACAAATATGGTCTTGTGACGCGAAGTGTTTGGTGCGTGGTGCAATTTATGGTCACTTTGGCAACCTGCCAAGTTTCCAGATTACGAAAATAACCACAGATCCAGGTGTCTTAATCTTTGCTTCTGATGTGTTGCTTTTTATCTTTTCGGAAAGTAATGACTTTTGTATTTCAGGGAACCTCTGCTCACAATCAGTGTCTTTGCGTACTACGGCCAGTGATCCACTCCGGAAGTCTAGAACATCCGCTTGCAACCATCTCTTCGCTTCTAATTCGCTAAGGCATCACCATCAGATGAGTTATCGTTGACGTACATATCCTCCCTGTTTTTTTTACGTTTTCTATCCGGCTTTTACCGTGAACATACTTTGTGTCACAGCAATATATTTGCTTTCGAGAATGTACATTAATAATGTCTTTTAATTTCGTCATTTTATTCTGATTTTCTTTGCAGACTCGATAGAGGAGCATTTCCTGAGCACCCCGCAAGGAATACTTAGCCGAAATATGCGCTCTCTAGCGTGTATTTCGACACGGCAAGTCACGGCTCGAGCGGCTCAGAGAATCTCGAGCCGCTCAAGCCGTATCACCTGGCTCGTGGGCGGTACACTAGGCCTGAACATTGTCATTTATTCAAATGTTTTCTAAAATGACAAAAACATAGCTACACTGACGATGCCGAGATGTGCGTCGGCTGGGCAAGAGTACCGACCGCATGTGTAGGTCGCCTTGGAGATGTTGCGAAAGCCGAAGGGTGCCTTCATCAGGCGGCCGAGGCGGCTGGGTGAACACTTGGGACATATCTCTGGAATAGAGCTTTCTCATTCCTATGCTCTCCTAATAACGAATTAATAGATTCGAACACGGATTGAGAAGAGAGAATACTTAAGTTCCGCATATCAAGTTAACGGACTTTTTTTAATGTGTGTATACTCAAGTAAGTGCATTGATTTAGAAGCACACACATTTAATAGGAAAACACGAACTTCTGCAAGCGACAAAGCTGAAGAGATCGCCATCGTCGTCCCGCCACTTGTTGCCTCCGGTGCATGTCATGCGACCGCCAGCGACAGAAACGATGTCATCGGGGCTGCCGATGCCAACCAGCTCGTCCTCCTCATCTGTGCACGCGGCGACGGCACATGTCTCGTCAGGGGACTTTGGCAGCAAAGTTACCTGGGAAATACTTACGCATACATCTAACAATAAATACAAGCAAAATACCATACGCAAAATGCATAAGAATGGCGGCACCAATTGTAAGGTATCGCTGTCCCCCTTTACATGATGTACAAGGCAAGTGCCACGAACAATCTCATGCTCAATGCATGCCATTTCTTTCAAAATACGTCTAGTCTAATTGGAAGGAAGTGGTCGGTTTTGTCTGGAAGGGGACAAAAGAGCGCGGCGCCCTTTCGACAGCGTCTGCTCCATGTCCGCATTTGGGTGCTAACACAGTTCTTTTCATCAAACTTTTTTTCTTTCTTCTTTCTCCAGCGAAATGACGCCCGTTCCTTACTTCGAGAAATGAAATTGTCACAAAACATTCACAAACACGACTCATTTAGCATTAATATCTTGAACAGGATACAATAAACATTACCATCAATCATTTTTCGATATTTTAAAGATATATGTATTTCGTTAAAGTCAACAAACTCGACTGAAGTCTGCTCTGAGAAACGTAGGAAGTTTTGCGGAACAAGAGCACTCTGAAAAGCAAAGACATTAAGCCAAGATTTGTGGTATGTATGTAGCATATGCGATAACAGTATTTTCCATGTCTGTTATTCATTCATCTAAAATAATGAAAATGAATACAATGTCACTGCAGAGATCGTATTTGCTGATGGAAAGCCTCCTAGACTCCTACCGTACTCCTTGAAGCATGGTGCCCAAAATCAAGGAACAACGCTTTTGTGCATATGAAATCGGTTCACAAACGCTTGGCGCAGAGCGCGTGTCCGGTCTGCTCGCACTCGGCCGGCCCGAAGTGCCACGCGTTCTCTCTGCAGCGGAGAGTGTGGCGCGGGACGCCGTCGACGAAGAGAGTCGCCGAGGGGTCCGCGCACTCCATACGCGCGCAGCCCGTCTTGCGGCTGTGCGAGATGCTAACAAAGAAGCGATGTAGGCATTTAATGCTGAGCAAATATTAAATATGAAAAATTTATGCTGTAAGAATAAACAATACAATAGTTACATGCATACTTGAAACGCTGCAGAGCTGAGCGATCGGAGCAATCGTATCCGGACTTGGGGCAGTCCCTTGTGACCGACACTCTCGGCCACTCGCAAGAGACGCAGTCTTTAAAGAGATCTTTTCTTTAATTTACTTTTTTTATTTATTCACATCTCGTTATAAGATGCGAGAAAACATTTCGAATAGTTAACTCGAAAATTTCAAAACGTCATGCAATAAATTGAACTGATTTCATTTAACTGTTATAGAATTTAATTCCTACCACTCTTATGGCCATGCTTGGAGGCAACGACATAAGCCGTTACTAAACCGGAGATGACAGTCAGGTACCACGATCGCGTCATCTGTCTTGATTACAAATAAATATATTAATATGTCATGGGATGCCGTATCCATTTAAAAATACCATTTCCGTTTTAATTGTAATACTGTATCCATGTTAATTCGAATATGTATTGAGAGTTTGAGAGTAACAAAACATACATAGAAAAGGTCGGTTCATTCAACAATTGGGCCAGGATAAAATATAATGATCGTTCTCGAGCTCTTGAAACAATTTCACTGTAGTGTTAGAAAATTAATTTTGTAAACAAATATCTTTATGGAAAGCGTTTTCCAAACAATAAACTACTTTACCCCATTAATCTCTCGCTTTTATACAGGCCATTCCGACATTTGGATTCTCATCTAAGATTGTCGTGATTGCCATTTATTCAGCCAGGCATTAGACGAAGCACCCTCGGGAGAAAATTGATGATGATTCATTGATGCTGAAGCGAGAGAAGACTAACGGACAATGAATCTAATTTGTTTCAAAGTACTCTATTCTTGACTTCCATAATACTGTATGTCTCAAGTTTGGACAGTTTATAAATATATTTAAAAAATAAAAGTTAGGTTTACATGTCATAAACATTTAAATCACTATTACATTTATCCTCACGAATCTCTTCATAAGTTACAAATCATTTATAAAAATGAAATACGAAATATGCGCAAAAAATACAATGCATTGTTATAACTGGGTCATGGGCGGCTTCAAAACTTTGTTCCGGAGTCGTTGAGTTCTCAACGGGAGTTGTCCAGGAGGGATCTTATCAATGATGGTCTGGACGATGTTTGGCGTGCGGCTGCCATTTGTGGGCAGTTGTGAGAGTGAAAGTGGCGTGTATCTTTGCTGTAGGCTTGAGAAGACCCCGGAAGGCGGAGTTGTTCTCTTAGCCGATGTGTTTGTGCCGGAAGATAGAAGTGTCTGCTGTCCCCATGAAGGCCACCACGAGAACCAGAGAAACTCCTCGCTGACGCACTTGAGCGACACGTATAGGTGCGGCTCGTAGTATTCGAACCAGCCGTCGGTTTGGCAGTAAGCCACCGGCGGGAACAAGACCGCCAACAAACCATCGCTATTCTCGCCGATAAGGTAACCACCATAGCAGACCGCAAGATTGCAGCCATTTTCGTCGAACTATTAATAGAAAGAAGCTGAAGGCAGATACTCACTCATTTTTAAACGTCAATTATATAAAGGGTCAATAAATGGATGCCTATGCAGCAAGACGACTGAAGACAGATTGAGCAAGAGAACGAGGGCAAAATGAGATAGTATGTAAGTTCAACAATCTAAAGTGACAAAGAAAATTAACCTCTATAAGACCTGCGTCACCCTCAGTTGTGATCTTGGCGCACGATGCACCACATGCTTAAAGAAGTTATTTTTATTCTTAAAAGAAGACATTTCTATATTTTCACAACAAATTCAAACATTTTGATGGAGCAATTTATTTCATCCTTGAGCCTTACCATGCTAGATAACAGCATACTTCCCAAGGCGTTCTAGCGTTGTATCTCGAAGTCATAATTTTTGTCACGTCAATTAAATGGAATAAACAATCCAAATAAAATATATATATTAAAACATTAAACGTTGATACCTCGTTATAATTTTTTTCTATGAACGATCTATGCATTTTATCTACGCATTACTGACCGTATTGACAAGCGGCGTAACCGTATGTCTCGGTAGTGTCTTCGCGGGACCACTTCACACCATACGAGTACTTCGCGTTGCAAGTTGCATACTCGACTTGTACTCTACCCTCGTCATACTCTGTTTCCTGAATAGATTAATGATGATTAGAATTAGCAAGAAAGCATAATGGGACGAAATAATGCTCTTCCAACCATGATCATCTGTCCACCGTTGACGCACTTAATTTGATTTGGAGCACCGCCATAGGGCTCGAAATTTTGATACCCGAGGAAGCCTGGTAGCATGTCGGGTAAAGGAGGAAGAGGACATCTTGCTGGAAGCAATCGTAAAAAAAAATTCCATTTGTCATCTTGAATCCTAATCTTCTTACCATTAGAGGACGACGATAAGTGAAATGTTGTTCAATGTTCCTTGACAAAAAAAGAAGTTCCCCTCACCTTTGCATCCAATCTGTTCCGCCACGACGCTGGCGCCGATCTTCCATCGACCATTGACACACTTGATGTCGCTGCTCTCGGCTCGCATCGATGGCGCATTTTCGGTGAGCCGATAGTAAAAGTCAATGAACACATCAATGGATACCAGCATCCATGTTCGTCGGTACGCATATTCGCCGGCTCGAATCGGTCGTTCTCGATAAAGTTGGTGTCGCAGTTACCGCATTCTGAATGAAGACACTTGCAATGATGCACAAAGCGATTAGTATGCTTCCCAATGAGCTTAAGGGACTGGTCTGGGCAAGTATATCAAATATTTTGGATGAGTCCATTTGGGTTCCTGCTTCGTGGATGCCGTAAACAGACGAAAAAATAGCTTCAAACTTGGTAGGAGTTACTGTTTTGTTAAATCCTTTTGTCGAGAACGGTAATAATTATTTTTAGTTGGACTATGAAGCCAAAAAGGTTTTGGTACTAAAGCTTGCAATAATTTTAGTTTTGTTGTTGATCAGTAAACTTAACCTTCAGTACAGGCAACCGCGACCAAGTCATGTCTGGGGAGCGAGTCGACAATCCACGTCTGATTCGGCCCGCACCAAACATGGTTGACATCAACTGCTAACTTAAGAAGAAAAAAAAAAGAATTAATTATTGTTGACTTTAAGCCGCGGAGATGACTTCATCATCGATCGTTTACAAACAACATTCGCTATGTCGCGGTGGGTGGCCTAAGTAATTAGGCAAAAATGAATAAAATAAAATAAAAATGTCTAAAAAAAAATAACAATAAAATGATTTTTCATACTAGAAAATAGTCGCTGCCGATCATGAGATAGCCCTGGTCGCAGACGTATCGACTGCAGCCGCAGCCAACGCAGCTCGCCTCCTCAGCCTCGACTCGTCTCGGCACGTTCGGCAGCATTCGGCCGCCATAGGGCGTGTGGTCCAAATGAGTAGTCAGAGAATTGCAGCCGGCCGTGCACGCGAGAGCGACGGCTTGAGAATGATATACGTTCAAACGATCTTTTTTAGCATTAATTTTTTTTACTTTACTCTAGAATTGCTATAGACGCAAAGATCAATCATAACGCACTACTAAAAGATAAAGACTAACGGCACGCGATTTCCACATAGGTGACGGTTTTGTTGTCGCCAATGATCCATCGTCCACTCGCAGCGTCGCAATGCGCCTGCATTCCGTCATATCATTTTTTCAAATATTTTTGATCTACCCCTTAAATTCGATCTACCTTTTTATTAGATCAGAATCTTGTTTTGATGAATAAACCAAGCAACAATGCGTGCGCACCAGTTCTCCTTGAGCCATATTGATCTCCTCCGGCTTGCATCCATGAGTCGTCGACGCGTAGATCTTGCCGTTCGAGCACGGTAGCGCAGTCAGGCACTCATTCGCATTTTCCGACCACACTGGAGACATCATCTTCGCGGCGTGTACGTCGGAAATGCGTCGGTTACACGAGACACAACCTACAATTAATAACATTTGCTTACCGCATGTTTTCACCTAGTCCCCCCTCAGTATTATAACACCTACTACTAAAAGAACGTTCCCAACAATCGACAATTGAAGAATAGTTCTCCTCCCGCGACCCGCCATTCAAAGATTATCATATTAATTTAGCCAATGGCAACTGCTCTATAATAGTGAATATGTTCCGCACTCTTGACACAGCCGACTTCAGTTGGCTCTTCCTCTTGCGCGTCGCCAAACTGCCATCGGCCGCCGGCGTTGCAGCGGACCGACGCTTGGCTGTCAACCAGCTTCGCCTCGCCACTCTGCTTCTGCAATAGGATGATGACGTCATTTCCATGCTAGACAATGTGAGCAGAACAAGATAATAGTAGCGCTTCCGATAGAATTCACTACAATGCTAGACAATGAAAAAGACGAGACATAGTGTGCAGAATAGGACAACAATAACACTTTTGATAGAATATGTTTCATAGCTACAAGACACACCACGGCGAGGAACGCCTGTCCAGAGCACCAGTACGAGAGGCCCGATGTCGCAGCGCCGCCAACGAGA
Organism: Allodiplogaster sudhausi; assembly: GCA_945643635.1. Taxonomy (NCBI): domain Eukaryota; kingdom Metazoa; phylum Nematoda; class Chromadorea; order Rhabditida; family Diplogasteridae; genus Allodiplogaster; species Allodiplogaster sudhausi. The sequence goes on along the minus strand of CALZFC010000027.1, from coordinate 699,578 downwards.
GAATACTGACGTGGTGCCGTGGTGAGTGCGGCCAATGCGGTGCAGCGTGTGCACGGCGCGGCTACAACATTTGGTAGTCATCTCCGAAATAGTCATTAACCAAGTGAACACGACTTTAATTATGACTATATTGAATATACATATTTAATTTCTATATCGTCCATTCCATTAGTTTACAAATAGATTTTATTTTTAAATAGATATTTTGCATATTTATTAACCTGAATTTCATGTTTCTATCGATCTTTCCATATTTATGACGCTGGACTTTATTTTTATATTGATCCGTCCATATTTGTAATCCTGGATTCATTTTTCAATCGATATTTCCATATTTATAAACCTGGATTTCATTTTTCCATCGATCCATCCCTATTTATTTTCCTGGACTTCATTGTTCTATCTATCTTTCCACATTTGTGAAGCTACATATGTATGTATCATTAAAATCAAGATGTCCACTGACGGCACGCGATTTCGACGTAAGTGCCCGCGCTGCCGTCGCTCGCCTTCCACATTCCGCTGACAGCGTCACAGACCATCTCAACGCCTGTGGTTAGCGTGACGGCCGCATGAGACTGGTCCGCAGCGCCGGAGGCGTAGATGACGTCACTCCCCGGGGGGCACAGCTTGGCCCCCACGCAGCCATTCGCGTCGACCGTCCACTCGGGCGACTCGAGCATGAAGCCGTCCGGCCCGCTGATCGAGCGAGAGCAGCGAGTGCAGCCTGCCAATGGCTGGATAAGCAAGAAAGAGAGTCAATCTTTTTCGCCCTTTAATACGCCCATTTTCGCAGGACACAAGCGCAAGTGAGATATAGAGTGAAAAAAATTCAAAACCGGTTACCGTTGAATTTCGCGATCTTTAAAGCATAATTTCCCGCCCATTTCCCGAAGAAGCTAAAACTTTTCTGCCGCTTCCTTTTTTGCCCCTGCTCGAGCTATAACGTAATTGGGCTGACCCTTAACGCAAGCTGCCTTTGATGGCTCGAGGAGCGCAAGGCCGTACTCCCACTTTCGACTCTTGCCGCAGACGATGCTGTTTGTGCCCGTGAGAATGACGGAGCTGTCCACTTCCTGGGATAGATAGTTTTATTTAGATAGATTTTTTTTTCTTTTAACTGATGCATAATTCGAACGAAAAAGATGGTATTTTTTCTTCTCTCAATGACATTTAATTAAGCTCCATGAGTTTGTATAAACAAATAATGAAACGCACCAGTACGAGAAGAGCATCTGGATCGGTGCACGCGACTGTGCTGCAGCCGCCGGAAGGCTTCTCCGCCCCGCCGGCTGCCATGAGACCGTAGCCGCTTGGTGGAGTGAGATATGGCGCGACAATGCTGATCGCTGTACACTTGATGCATTCGCCCTCTGTAAGGAGGGCAGCGTGTGGAGCTGTCCTGGGAATAACTTATCCGTATTCTTCTCTTCACAGGCCAATTCGCTGTATTCGATCGAATACGTGGACCTCGAAGGTTTGAGCGCTTGTTGTTCATTTGTTACAAATTTAGAACCAAGCAACATTTGCGAGGGCGCGATTTTACTACTCCCATCAACATGAGTCGCCCTCCTCGTTAACGTTCTCTCAAGGACAAACATTGACCGATTTTGCATGAGAGTGCGCGTTTTAATTGCGCACATGCTTTACAGCTGTAGAAAAATTCATTCAACGGTTCCTTTAATAATCGTTTTCTTTTTAATTGGCAACATTTTCGATAAGCATTCGCCACTAACGACAACTCAGCTGGCCGTAGTAGTTCGTGCCATCCGTCCACTTCTTCGTGTCTGCATCGCACTTGAGGCTGGTCGCCGCCGATGTTGAGCCATCCGCCGTGAAGCCGCCTTCCTTGCACGCCATGGCCACGAGGCAGCCGTCGGAAGAGTCGTACTTGAAGGGCGGAGCTTGCACGATATCAGACGATGGTTCACGGTTGCAGGTGGTGCACGCTGAACAATGGGCAACATTTCATGAGCGCCATTCAATGAACTTGAAGACGCCATCATCATTTTCCATATCGTAAAACCGCTGCAAAGGGCTCCATTTCACTAGTCAACCACTCGGGGTGCTTGATTAGTCATAAAGTGAGCGTGCATTTGAAGCAGCCGACGCCAGTCGGCTCTACCGCCTGCGACAGGCCGTACTCCCAGCGGCTGCCGGCATTGCATACCACGTTTTCGTCCGTCAACGATGGCGCGCCGTTCACGAGCTGTAATATATTTGCTAGCCTTTTCAGGACCGTGTTTTACGATGATGTGATGGCAGATTTTCGTCTTCATGGAAAATATAGACTTAAATCACTAAAAATGACAAGTGAATGAATGAAGTATGCAAATCTGGGTGACGTGCCACAAAGAGCTGCGCTCCGGGTTGACACGTGTATCTCGCACAGCCGGCGGACGGTACTTGCGGGTTGCGATCCGCATTGCCGGTGTGCTTGTAGCCACTCGGAGCGGGCGTCGAGAAGGATGTCAAGGAGGCGCATGTCACACAAGGGCTCACTGATTATCAATGATGATGCAATCTCACCTTTCTTTGTGCGCCAACAAAATACTGTTAAAATCGAAAGATTCGAACTTTTTCGATTACGATCAACTACAGCAAATATATTGATAATCGTATCAAACATGTCAGCATCGCCGTACCGCATGCAACCTGATTGAAAGTGGAGCCTCCGGACGTCATCCACTTCTGAGTTTGGGCATCGCAAGTCGCGCTGCTTGTTGTTGGACTGTTTGCTGTGCCACCGTTAATGCCGATGACAGTGCCGTCTGGGCACACGGCCGTATCACACGCCCCACTTGGGCGAGACGTAGCCTTCGGCAGGAACCGCGCTAATTCTCCGGTCGCATACCGTGCAACCTGACGGTGGGAGGACATATGAACGTCAACGCCACGCAGACCATGAGACCCAATCCTATCTCTGTCTCTCTTCCTCTCTCTTTCTCTCTCTCTCTCTCTCTCTCGCTCACAATCTCAAGCCGCACAATCTTCTTCCTTCTTATACTGATGCTACATTTAAGCAAAGCAGAAAAAAAATGCTATCTAATAAGCTACATGCATGAATAATTGAAGATGCTAAAAAAATTCCTGTCATTCTCTCAAGTTGACTCTTGACACATTTCTTTTCGTGATTCTCAAACCCTCTTTTCTCTCGTCGTTCTCTCCAACTGACTCTTGACGCATGCAGCGGACGTGAACTGTGGCGTCTGCGAGTCGCCGTTGTGCACCTAGTGGCCGCCTTCGTTGCATGGCGCACTCGTCCCAGCGAGAATGGCAGTTGATACTCCGACAACCTAGAAAATTCCCTAATGGGAATTTAAGTTGTGCAACGGCACAACTTAAATTCCCATTAGGGAATTTAAGTTGTGCCGTTGCTAGTTCCCAATGACCGCTATCGCATATCCATTTATGATTGTTAAGAACTTCGCCTTCGCATGTTTTCACGCCCCATTTAATAATTGATGTTTGAAAGGACGTGAAAGAAAATAACTCGTAAAATTCTTAGCGTATTCGGGGGGATTTTTTTATGGCAGTACACTGTATCCATCCGTTTTTATGTGTTTTCGTCATTTAAATGAGGTTTAAAGTGGTAAGTCCTAACACGAAATTGCCGATCAGATAGTACTGTAGGAAGGTTTAAACAACGTGATCCTGGCAATTAGATAAAATCCTTGCTTCGAAACCTTTCCTCTATAGGAAGCATGTGCTCGAACGATTTTAAATTGTTGGTTTGCGCTCGGTATATGAATAATTAATGTGTCGGCATCTATTTCACTGCCGATGGAACTACATATATTTCACGGCCTATTCTCCGACAAACCTCTTAGGCCCCAATTTAGTTAAATTTAAAGTTCTGTGTAACACACTAATATTATCTTAGGATCAGTTGAGCCATTCTTTTCCGATGGAAAATACTACTTTAACCATTAGTTTAGAATATAAAATCTTTGCTGATGCATTTTCAAGCTCAATCCGGACACATTCACTGAATCATTATAATAATGAAAAATGTTAGAGTTTTCGCCATCTTTAAGTGGCAAAAGGTTGCGAAAGAAGCATCCTTTCTCACCACACTGAGCATAGAACTTTCACACTCCAGTTGATCGCATCCGTTCGAGGGATTCATGATCGTGGCCTGTCCGATGATTCCATAGCCGTAGGGAGCGACTGTCGCGCGCGTCGGCGCTGCGCACTGTCTGCACAGATTCTCTGTAATTCAAAAGGATTTTGTTTCTTTCTTTTGTTCTTCCCGCCTTCTTTTCGGCGGCGGTAAAAACGACATTGAGAAACGACCATATAATATTAGTATATAAACGATTGAAAAATATAATTTGATGGATGCTGGCGGCGTACGTGCTATGATAGTTGTTTTATTTATTATATATTTTGCTTTTAATGTTTAGTCATGCGAGTAAATGTTGATCATCAACTCTAACTCCGTCCATGGCGAACACAGACACTCACACAAACTGACCGCATGCAATGTACTTGAATGACTCGTCGAGTTCTTCGATGTGATCGATATGGGTGGCAAGAAAACCCAACAATCCTCCTCCTCCCCTGATTCCGAACTCGTCTCCACCATCGTCGCCAAAGTGACCGAAGTCCTCTTCTCCCACATCGACAAGAGAATCGACTCCCTTCTGGCGAAGTACACGGAGTCGCTCACTGACTGCATTCTCAACATCCTTTCCCCTCGCCAGTCGTCCACTTCATCTGGAAGCCCTCTCTCGTATGCCGCGGTCGCCTCTGCCGTTACCCGAACCTTGGAGGCACAGCCTCTCATCCGGGAAAAGGCAACCCGCGCCGTCATCATCGGACTCGAGGAAAAGACCAGCGACAGCGAGACCGCTCTCAACAACAACTCCATCCTTCTCGCAGTTCTCCAGTGCTCCCAGGCCGAAGCTCTCCGCCCCCTTCTATCTCCTGACTCATCGTCTCTCGTCGGCGTCTCATGCCATCGCCACCCACCCACTCGCCCTCCCAATTCTTCTCGCCCGCGGCCCCTCAAGATCCAGTTCTCCGACCAGGCGACCCGAGACCTGTTCATCTCCCACATCAAGGAGTCCCGCTGCCTCCCTCGCCTGGCCAACACACCTCACATCTACTGCCGCCCGGACTACACGCAGCAGCAGCTCGAGTACGACGCCGATTTGCGTCGCCAGTGCGGTCGCCGGAATGCGGAGGCTGGCCGTCTCGAGTACATCGTGCGGGACCTCCGAATCTGACGACTGCGCAACCCGAGAGAGCTGCCTCCACGCAGTCGGGCTGCTCTGGAGAGACGTCAGCAGAGTGGTGCTGAGCCGCGCCGGCTGCATGGGCACGACGCCAACCGAGGGCGCTCTGGCACTCGAGCTCGTGGCGGTAGCAGAGGTGCGAGCGTCAAGCGAGGCAACGACGGCAGCGTGCACCACGGGCAGAGCAAGTTCGGGCGGTTCGATGCACTCTCCACGATCGAGGGTTCGCCGTCGGCCGAGCTGACAGCCATGCAGACGACGCCCATTGCCAATTCTCCATCGCACAGTCAGCCATCCATTGCTTCCCACTAGGATGCTCCCCATGTAGCCTCCCCCTTTGTCTCAGTTTCCCGCTCTATCTCTTCCTCCCTTTCATGTGCACTTATAAATATTAGATCAATTGGTAGAAAACTCCCTCTGTTAGACTTCTTTCTTGCATCTCATCAAGTAGACATCATCTATCTCACTGAAACTTGGGCTACACCCGATTCTGTCTCAGATGCTATGTTGTCTAGGAATGCTAATTTCTTAGATCAGATAGAGCTTCTGATATCATAGGTGGCGGAGTATGCATCCTCGTTGCTTCTAATATGCCCTCTTATTTGGTCCACTCTCTTAGTTTTGGCACGTATTGCCAGCTAGTTTCAGCCGCCGTAACTAATGCCTCTTTCACAACTATATTTCATTGCGTTTATAGAAGTCCAGTGTGTCCCCTGAATGATTTCGCAGCTTGCATAGACACCATACATGATTCTATATTAGATCTGCATGACTATAATCATATCATTACTGGTGATTTTAATTTGCCTGACATTGATTGGAATGCAATAGCCTCTCAGTCCTCATCGGTTTCTCTGCCCCCTTATTCTGCTTCTCTGGTCTCCCTCTGCCACACGCATTCTCTCTCTCAGCATGTCACATCACCCACCCGGCAATCATCACTCCTTGACCTAGTCCTCTCAACCGCTAGCGCCCTTGTCACCAACTGCCACGTGCTCCCCCCTCTTCCATCGCTTGACCACTGCGTCGTTTCTTTCTCTGCATCTTTTCCGTCTCCTCCCAAGCCTCTTTCTTTTTCAATTCTCGATTTTAAGAAGGCCGACTGGTCGAGAATCAATAGCTTTTTGTTGTCTATTAACTGGACCCACTTGCTTGGATCTAGTGGTGATATCGATGAAATTTACTCTGCCTTTCTTGATATAGTTCACAGTACGATCAAGAACTTTGTTCCCATTAGAGATATATCGCTCTCTCATCCTCAATTTCCTAGTCATATACAGAGCCTAGCTCGTGCTTGTGATCGTCTCTATTACTCCCGCACCTCCCACGGCCTCTCACCATTCCTCCAAACCTCCAGAAAACTGAAGAAAGCTCTTTATACCCACAAGAGAAACCTAGAAAAGCAGATATCATCCAGAGCTAATATGCGATTGTTGTATAGATATGCAAGCGGTTGTATTAAGGATTCCACTAGTATCGGCCCTATTAGCTATCAATCTAGAATGTGTACACACCCTCCTGAAAAGGCTCGTGTTTTTGCTACCTACTTCCAGCAGTGTTCTCCCTCTTCCAGTGTCTCCCCCCAATCTCCTCCGCCTCTTCCGGCCGTTGGTGGCTCGCTCAGTCTAGACTACATAGAATTTAGCTCCGAAGTAATCCATCGTGCTCTGCTTAAACTCCCCAATAGAAATTCTACGTCCCCCGATAAGATACCTTATATTTTTCTCAAGAACGCGGCCCACTCTATTACCACCCCCCTTACGATTCTATTCAACCGAATAATGATGTATGGTAAAATACCGAAGATATGGTCTCATGCCCTTATCCGCCCCGTTTAC
>CALZFC010000027.1:507500-687500 GCA_945643635.1 Allodiplogaster sudhausi | reverse complement strand
AAGCGGCACATTTATAAAAGGATCTAATCTTTTTAAAAGAATCATTCATCGAATCAGTCTACAGTTGTACATTAGGACCATTTTAAACGGTCGCCCTCTAATATTTGGCCCTCCTTCGGATTAGAGAGCGTATGAAAAAAGATGGCGGCCCACTGCTACAATAGAAAGAAATTGGCCGAGCCATATTTTGCGGGCCTTGTTACAAGTAGACATAAATGGTTCAAACCTTCTGGGGCTACTACGTTTTATACAAATGTGATTAGAGCCACGTTATTAAAACCATATGATGAATATTCAGTGGTTCCTTTAAATTATCACGCTTACTCCCTTGACAGGCGACCTCCTCATAACGCTCGCTGCCTCCTTCGATTCCCCATCGATTGTCGGCGCCACAAGTTATCGGAGCACCGGCGTTCGCAGCCATTTCGGTGAGCGGCTCGTGGGGGGTGCGTTTGACGTAGAGTCGCCCATCTGGACAAGTGTTTGCAACGAGGCAGCCGTTGGGTGTAGTCGTGCGGATGCTCAGGCCGTCTGTGCTCCTCGTCCACCACAGCGGACCAGTTAGCGTGTCCTTGCAGAGGCCGCAGGCTTAAATGGAGCCAAACGTCCTTCTTGAATTCACGCTTACGGTTAGACGAAGAAAGTCGCTTACTTTCCACGCATCCAACTTGCGAAACATTATCGTAGTTGCACGAATTCCAAGTGCCACCATTCTTTCCACACTTTACGCTTCCGCCGTATTGCGCAACGCCGCCACTTGACTTAAAATATAGCTTATCATTAATTATTATTATTTAAAAAAAATATGGTGTTTATAATTCCTCATTATCCATCCACTTTTCTCCACATATCCATAATAATTTTTTTTCTCCTCGTTATAAATCAAGCTTTCTCCCCATTATTAATCAAGTTTTCTGCCCATTATTCATACGGTTTCCTCCCCATATTATTAAGCCACTATTCTCTTCTTTACTAATCAAGTTTTTTCTCCTCAAAGCTGACAACGCCGAGGTGTGCGCCGGCCGGACACAAGTAGCGACCGCACGTGTAGATCGCCTTGGAGATGTTGTGGAAGCCGAACGGCGCTTTCATCAGGTTCCCGAGACGCGCCGGATTGCATTTGGGACAAACTTCTGAAAAATCAAACTTCATTCGCTACCTACAAAGAATAATATACCATTCAGTGATTCAGCTTCTTTTTTTTTATTAATTGACTATTCCAGCAGCAAAAATGTATCGTTTGTCTTCCACTGCCGTAATTCATTTCATACACTATTCCGTTGCAACATTCCATGTTCATGAATTAATCCAATTAATCTAATTAATTTAAGTGCCTGAAAGGTTGGACGGGACTGTGCATACATAATAATAATTCATAATAATCATAATACTACGAGAATAGATTCATAATAGTTCATGACATAATAATAATAGAAGAGCGGAAAGCACGCGCTCGCACTTTTGCAAGCGACGAATCCGAAGAGATCGCCGTCGACGTCGCGCCACTGCTTGTCGCCCGTGCACGTTGCGCGGCCGCCAGGGATGGTGATGACCTTATCTGGCGTCGAGATGCCCACCAGCTCGTCCTCGTCGTCGGCGCACGTCGCGACCGCGCACGTCTCGTCAGCAGACGACGCAGGCAGCAGAGACACCTGGCGATTTGATAAAGTTTCATCTCTTTTGGAGAAAATATGTATGCATGAAAAAAAAATTTGCATTTGATTGCACGTTATCATGCATATATTTCCCTACAATCTGTGCTTTTCTTTTTTTTTCCTTTTTAACCTATTTCTGGTCAAATACGCAAAGAAGTGGATTGTTTTTTGTTTGATTGCACTGTCATTTATATTTTGACGTAAGCGTCACACATATAAAGGCATACTAAAGAATATGCTTTAAATAATGAATTATATGAATTAAATAAAAATTTTGCCTTAGTTCTGTGAGTAGTTTGCTCATGCTTCTAGTTGGGATGGTGCAAGCAGGCTACAGTTTTGTCCAAAAGGAGAATAAAAGGGCGCGATGAAGAGGGAGAGTGAAAAGGGCGGCGCGATGGCATTACGGCAGTGGCTTCTTTTGCATTCGGCGGTGTGAGCTGTTCAATGTTGTCAAATCACTCGTCGCTGTCTGCAGTTTAATTAACAAACATTTCGGAAGCAGACGTAGAAGGCCTCTTGCAAGAATCAAGACATCATTTACTCCAATTAGATGATAATTAAGAATAGTCATAAGAGACATGTTTCATATGGTTTCATTACTTTTAACCGTAACTCGCAGCATTCTAATTACGGATAATGCAGAATATTGCTAGATACCGTATTTTTTCTATTAGTACCCCGCGGGTACAAACTATTCAAGGGAGGGGTTCTACTAGAGAGAGGAATACTATTTTTCAATGTGAGACACTAATAGATTGATAACAATATTTTCTTCTAAAAAAAAGAAGAGTTATAGCTCGAATTCATTGGAATCATCAGTGGAATACCCATTTTGCCACATATTTCAAATGAGGTTTCCATCAGTTCATTGGGGAGAGCATCCCATGCCTCCATTATCCATTCGACTGTTTCAGGGCACTATCGGAGGGGGGGGGGGGGGCGGTTTCTACTAGAGGGAGGGGTTCTATTTTTCAATGGGTTTAACAGAGGGGGGTACTAATTGAGAAAATACGGTAAATATGTTAAATTGTTTTATCCATTCTTCGCTTTTTGTTAAAGCCGACAGCACACAGCACTCCATTTTGCCGATAATAAAGAATATTGCTGTATATACACGTCTTATTTAAATATATTTCTCATTTTTTGTTCCATATACATGCAGAAACCGATAACTCGCACACCTGACTGTAGTCTGCTCCGAGAAAACTTGGCAGCACGGTCGAGCACACGCAGGCTGAGAAGTAGATCATTCACGGGTCAGCACTAACGACATTCATCCTAGATCTACATTTCTCTTGACATCTGAAAATCAGACAGCTTTGTGTGGTCAGAGCGAGAATTAAAAAAAAACCCGCATTTCCTTGAATACTCGGGTGAACGACGGCTGTTCCGAGCACTTTTTGTACCACGGTCTTTTGCCCTGACTCTAATGATGAGTGGACATGCAGTACCGCCCAATAACCAGAGGTGCAGGAACTTTCGAAACATTCATTAGTAAATGCAAAGTCATTAGAATGCAAGTTTTTTGAGGTACGCATCCTGGCAATCGTGACCTTTTAATGGTTGACTATGGTAAAACCTGAGGAGTGAATTTAAATATGCAAACCAAATGGGTGTGTTTTTTTATTAATAATATAATAAAAAAAATAAGTGACGGAACAAATGGAGACTCCTACAGTACTCCTTGAAGAATGGTGCCCAAAACAAAGGACCAGCGCTTTTGTGCTTATGAAATAGGCTCACTAACGCATGGCGCAGAGCGCGTGTCCGGTCTGCTCGCACTCGGCCGGCCCGAAGTGCCACGAGTTCTTTCGACAGCGGAGAATGTGGCGAGGGACACCGTCGACGAAGAGAGTCGCCGAAGGGTCCGCGCACTCCAGACGCGCGCAGCCCGTCTCGCGGCTGTGCGAGATGCTGAGAATGAGGAAAGATTAAACTCTAAGAAAAGAAAGTAGACCAAGAGTCATATTTTTTTAAATTTGCAAAATGACGAGACTTGAAGTGCTGTAGAACCGCGCAATCGTAGCCTGCCTTCGGGCAGTCTCTCGCAACGGACAATCTCGGAATTCCGCAAGAATCGCAGTCTGGAGAAAAGGAAATTTAGAAGTGCACACAATGTATTCGTATGGCAATAAATGCAGCAGACTGTTTAGTCCTTAATTGTTTTTTTTTTTCAAAATTAAAAAATAATAATGTTCATTCGATCACACCTTTTATGTGGAAATGCTTGTGCTTTGAGCTGCTCTCGACGTGGGCCGATGTTAGCAGGAGGATTACGAGTAGAATCCATCGGCACCGCATCTGAAGTGATAGTGAGTGACTTTTATGGCCATCTACATATATTAAACGTTTGTTTTTTGTATGCCGGCTTCTTCTAAAAGCAGAAGAGCTGCTTTTAGAACAAGTACAATGTTATAAATGTACAAATCAGAGGAATTTGATTTTTTTAAGTATTGCAGATTGGATATTATGAAACAGAGAGTTCAAAAATGCGGAGAAGTTCGAAAAAAGGATAAAAGGGTTCCGGTCCAATGTGCGGCATGGGGCAGGCAATTCATGTTGGATACATATATGTATGGTCATGATAACTACAGATTAAATGTAAAAGTGGCCAAATATTTATCCAGCAGATGGCTCAATAGCCATTGTACAATTGGCCTATCTCTCGTCCATTATACGGTATGTGGACAGTGCTTCTTTATCAATGGGTCCGCTTTTATAAAGAGCATTTGAAGAAGGGTGCCAAAGTAGACGATGACTGCTAAGAATGTCGTGATTGACGACATTTATGCAGCACGAGCAGACAGAATTTGAAGTGTTGTCCAAATGACGGCTGAATCATTCATTCTCTTGGCGCAGCGACACCCTGACGGGCCACAGGCGAGACAATCATTCATATAAAGCATTTCAGGTCATAGTACATACATTTGGCTATTTAACTATAGAGAATAACAAGAGGTATGGTTCCTTAGACGAGAAGAACTCGCTCTTCGAGCCTCGCAGCACGAACTCGCCGTGGTAGTTCGGACTCGCGACACCGAGATTCTGGTCTTTGGAAACTGGAAAGAGTTAAGAGAAAGTCTTATACATATGACCAACTCTCCAATATAGCATACTTGGCTATTTCAACGTTTCTTCACCCAGTCTACATTTGGTAATCTAAAGGAGCAATAAAAATATTCTGTTTTCTAAATAACGTATTCTGTTTGAATTTTTCAAAAAAAATTCCCGTCGCCTTTCTCTCAATCACATGCTATCTCTATCACGTGTCAGCCGGAAAGCAGCCGGAATTCAAGAATGAGATTTTGGGTCGTTTAATTTTTTCTCATGCCTGAAACAAGAAAATTAATTTCGAGTAATTTCAAAGGAGATTATGTTTAAATCTTAATTGCTTCTTTATCAACTTGTTATTCTCTATAGTGAAATCAGATGTTTCGTGTAGTTTTATTTCATCAATCATGATATTCGAGACATAATCGTCTGCTAATTGTAAGAGGCATGCCAACAATTCATGGTAAACCAAACAGTGTAGTCCACAAACGAAGTTTAAGAAACAGAGACTAGAACTAGGAACAAACAATGATGGAAGGGCATTAGAACATTATTTATAGATAATGAGAGATGCATATGAAAGGTCAACGATTAAAGATCGAGCAATAGACAAATCTTCTTATTGTTAGGTAGTTCTTTCGAATAAATCACTGCACGATTTGACACACGAAATATTTGAAACAACTTTTATTCTCACTTAGGCTTTATGTGTCATCTTAAAGCGGAGTCTCATATGTCTCCAGAAAGCCTTTTCAAGCCGCATCAGGAATGTGAAAGGTAGGATAAGGGGCAAACGTGATCTGCTTGCAATTGAATTTGGTGTTGTTGGCGTCTTCCAAGATTAGCTAGAAAAAATTGTTTGAAAAATATGAATTAATAAATATTTAGTACCATATTTATACTTCTAATTGGTGTTTTATAAAGAAATATTAACAGGGGAATTTCTGAGCAAGCAAATGCTGATAAGCAGAAAGTGTAAGCAAACCAACATCGCCCATCCTGTACGCCTTGATATGCTGGAACGTCTCTTTTTTATCATCAGATAAGTAGAACTTGCTCTCGCGCATACAATCCTGCGACATCAGAGCTACAGTATATTTCTACTATATAATTTTACTCAGTAAAAGCAAGCAACGAATGAGCCAACGAACTTAAGCATGATAGAATTTATTTTTTTTTAAAGTTCAGCTTGCCAGGCTCGTACATTTAGGAACAGCGTAATAGAACTAATTTTTTTATATATTTTTTTAAAGATAAGAAAATTCAGCTTGCTTGCCAGTTTCGCGTTGCAGGTCGAGAAGATGCGGAGGTATGGTTCCTTAGACGAGAAGAACTCGCTCTTCGAGCCTCGCAGCACGAACTCGCCGTGGTAGTTCGGACTCGCGACACCGAGATTCTGGTCTTTGGAAACTGGAAAGAGTTAAGAGAAAGTCTTATACATATGACCAACTCTCAAATAACTTGTGAGTTGTTTCACACGCTCATGTGCTGGCATGTCTAAAACCAGGCGAAGGGCGGCCTAGCCCGGCCACTCTTCCTTGCGGGCAGGGCCGGGCGTGCCCGCTATGCCTACAGGCCGGGTCGGTCATAGGGTTAAAATATTCAGACGGGCCGGGCCCGGGCCCGTAAAATTCCTCGCGTGCCGGGCCCGGCCCCGTAAAATTCCTCGCGGGCCGGGCCGGGCCCATTATCCTTGCGGGCCGGGCCCATTATCCTTGCGAGCCGGGCCCATTATCCTTGCGGGCCGGGCCATGCCCATTATCCTTGCGGGCCATTCTTCAATAAACATGCTACTCCGCGTGCTTCTGCCAGGAAAGTGGGGTTTCTCATGAGTGTGCGTACAGATACATAGAACTAGTGGAAGAGCGGAAATGTATCGAATTAAGCTCGAGAAATACCATTGCATCGCAACAACAACGAAAACACTGACATGAGTTCGGATCCCAGAGCTCGACTGTCCTGATGATCCGAGAAAACGGCTCGCTCTTGCAGATGACGCGACCAGTCACGACATATTGATGCACCTCCGCAGAGGCAACCGACGCGAAGAGCGCAAGCACGACAAGAATGAGATGCGGCATATTCGGCTTCTGAAATTTGCATCACTGTCTTCAAATATTTTCAGCGATTCCTCCTAATTCTTCTATCCAATTCAACAAAGTGGTCGTTCGAAATGTGCACTTTGCAATTCGAATGAGTCATTAGCTTTTCTTCTGGCGCTCTCGCCCTTTCCTTGCTGTCATGCGACTAACGCAAAAATGTTTTAAAAGTCGCAGAGAAAGAAGCAATTTCTTTGCTTGCTTCTTTGCTATTTTTTTATTACATGACAGACTATCTTGAGAAGTGTCTGAATGGCAAGAACCTAGAGCGAATGTTCTATGATGGCACTGAGCGTTTCGATATATTAGCAATGGAATTTATATTCGCAACTTAGAGAAAAAGAAAAAAAAATAGGCCTTGACGGCTTTATCATTGACTTTCAATGACTTGAGTCTTCTTTAGGAATTGAAAAGAGTTTATGATCATAACCTTTAATAACAGGAATTAATAATTGTTATTGAAGTCGACTTTTCCTCGTTCGATGCAGAAGACGATGGGAGGGATCCAACAAAGAGCGAAGCAACCGCTCACGATGGCCAAAGAAGGCGAGACTGACAAGGAATGAATGATATGAAATAAAAATTGCAACTGAATTGCACGTGGCTATGCTAATGAGCGAAAAGGGCAGGAAGGAAGAATACGTGGGGAATGGAACATTACACTACATACTAATTTGCACCTCACAGCAGTCGTTTTATTTTTGTTATAATTACATATCTTTGCATTCCGTAAACATACTAATTATTAGTTTTTTTCTCACAATCAAAGCGCAAGCAAATGTCCCTTTACAGAGTTGATAGATGTCAAAGTAGTTGCTCGTGTGAGCAAAATGACGAGTGTTTTAGACTAATTCTGTATGTTGAAATGTTTTCGGAATCTTATGAAAATAAAAATCTTCATATCCAAAAGAACGAAAGAAGTAGTCTTGACGCGCAGTCGTCGGTGTTTTTTTGAGAGAATACTAATTTCGAACTATTACTTATATTTTCGTCTTAATCAGGCCTAATTCAGTTTTTTTTTTAAATTGATGGTTGCTAATTATTAAAAAGTAGTTCTAATCAGCGTATGTACATTATAACGATATTTTTTTTTCCTTTAAGAGAGCGATTTTTTATGTCTTCTAACCTTTCCCGTTCGCCGTCATTTGTCATCATTGTTTCTCCTCTCAATAGACTGCCATCAGACTTTCTCATGTGTCTGTTTCAGTCTTTCTCTCTTTGAGTCTTTATTTACGCATCACTTGATTGACAAGTACCAGGGGATTCCGCGCTGTTGAGATGGGAAAAACAAGCACTCTTTATCAGTCTCGCGCGTCCAAACTGTTGCGAAGAAGTGTCAGGCAAGAAAAAAAAAGGAAAAAGTGGTGCAGAAAGGTCAGAGAGATAAGGAAAGAAGACATCACTGCATGAACTCATGAATGAAATTTGAAGTGAAAATTAAACTGTTTTCTGGAACTAAAATAGTAGCCTATTTGGTTAGAAACAGAAAGAGAAGAAATTTCAAGTCTGAAGAGAGGAACAAATTCTCATAATATGATCTAGGAATGGAAGTAATTTTGATAAAGAAGCCGTGGGTGGAGATCTTTTCTATCGGCACCATACGTGCAGGTACATAATTTGCTATATTATGGCTATAAACGAGGCACAATTATCATCGCGACCGTTGCAGGGTATTTACATTTGAAATCTTCCTAAATATATGGTAAAATGCTAGCAGGTCATAAACTTTAACAGTCGACTAGGCCCTTTTACTTTTCCGGCGGGCTGTTCTGAAGTTCCTCCTTTGCCTTGGCCGCCGCTGCCGCGGCCAAGTCTCGTGGATAGAAGCGAATAACAGAGGCGAATGCAAGCGGCGCGAGGATGGTCGACACGACCGACGTGCCTATCAGCGCCTGTTAAAAGTAGTTTTATTATTTATTAATTAATTAATTAATTATTAATTAATTAATTTATTTATTCATTAATAAATCATTGAAAGATCTAACAGTAATATGAAGGCGCCACCTTAAATTTCACGTTTGACCAAAATGACGAGTGTTTTAGAGTGGTATACAAAGTGAACTGCGTTTTTAAATATTTGAATCTTATTAAACTTAAAGTCTTCTAACCCAAAAGAGCGAAAGATATCTTGACGAGTTGTCCTCGCGGCCGCCTCGCAGCGCGTCAGAGACCTGTGAATATAGCTTTTCTTGATTTGTTTTTATTTATTTATTTATTTATTTGATTTCTCTCTTTGTTGAATACATCATTCAATACTTTTCAACACTGTCTGCTTCTTAAAGAGGTCGATGCGATAAACAAATTGAAATTGAAAGGGGGGGGGGAAAGTCCAATGGTTCATGCATGTACATATCTATTATGTATCTGTCTCTATATGTCAAATTTTAAAAACAAAATTAAAATAAAATGGAATACTTGCCGCGCCAACGATGGAAGGCGCCGGTGCATTTATCAGCGTGAGCAAGAGCGACTGCACGGCGAAAGCTAATGCATGCTGCGCGGGTGGAACAGTGTCCTAGTGAAGAGATTGACAACAGTTATCGAGTTCTCTTCGATTATCTATTGATTTCTTCATGGATACTCTTTACTTCACTGACCAGTATCAAATGGGAGTAGATCGGAACTGCTGCACCCGAGAAGGCGGTGAGAATCGTTGTGACGACCTGAATTCACTTTTTTAAAATTACTTTTAATTGGCAGGTTTTTTTGTATGCAAAATCCAATCTCATTAGATGCTCTTCTCTTCTCTAAAATTTCGCATCTTGTGTAATCAAACTGCTAGAAAGACAGGTTTACTGTGTGTCCAAAGTCCGTCATTCCAATAGGTATCGGGAAGAATAAACTCCCTGATTCTCTCATAATGAGGTCCGCGTGCGGAAACGTAGATCACAGTGATCAAATTTTAAAATAAACGAAAAGATAAGAACAAATGCAGTGAGGCTGACAAAGAGCGCAAAGATCTCGCGTGACTGCGCGATGACGGCGGCCGAGAAGAGGCATGACGTCATCGCCGAGCTGATCGTCAGCGTCAGTGGAACGGCGCGCGTCGCACCGCCGATCCACCTGAAGCAGCCACGCCCACGCTGCCAAGCCTGGAAAGTAAGGGAATCCCGATGGCCTATTGGCATGTCGCGCACAACTCCACGCGAACGACCAAAGTTCAGTTCCCGACATAGGAAAGGATGCTTTGCATCTAGGATCTCTTAAAATACTCACATCCAAAATCGCCGATCCCGCCGTGACGCCGACAAACGAGCCGGCAGCGCCGAGTGAGCTGTACACCGTCAGAATGCTGAACGGATTAAATTTGGATGAGTAATCAAAAAAAGTAGCTGTCAAAATATATTTCCGCTACTTGTTTCAAAAACACAGGTTTTCCCCCCGTCAAACAAAATGCGTACGCTGCATAGCTCAGGCCATGGAAGACGTCGGGCGCGTAGTTGCGATACTCCATGGCGCGCAACAGCGACGTGCTGCCCCAGAACATCTCGCCCGCCATCACGGGCGACAGAATGCATTGCGCGAGCAGGACTCGCACGTAAGAGCGTCTTAAAGAAAGGATATCTTTTAAATCGCTGCCATATACATATCTCAAACTTGACGATTGGCTCACTAAACGATCTACAGTAACTAACGTCTCAATTTTGATAGTTTTTTTTTTACGATTAATTGATTATTTCTCAAGCGTGAACGTTGGTACATTAAACGATCTACCATAACTATGATTTCAAAGATGATAGTTTTTTTTAAATAATTTATGGATTGTTATCAAAGTCCTTTTTCTCGTCAGAGTGAGCGTGATGATGTTTCTTATGCACTCTTCTCATTCCTTAGCTAACAAACAACATCACGGGTCATTTCGACAGCAAGAGTGCACTTTGGCGAGCCGAACGCCTTGAGCTGTCACTCATTCTTGCCTACTTCTCACGAGGTTGCCATTACTGGCTGACTAGTTACTGATAAGATGGAAGGTTTTTGTTCGTTGTTGTTCGCAAAACTAAGCAAAACCATGGCATGTTCCATCTCGCAGAGATTCAACTATGAGCATACCGTATCTGCATGTATATGATGCAGGGGCACATATAATGCAGAGGCTGAAAAATTGCACTCTAATTTTAAAGCGCAATTTTTGCATTTCGACATTGCATTGAGATGGAGAGTGCCATGAGCAGTGGCATGGGGCGACTGTTAGAATGGAAAGGAAAGGAAGCAGCCAGCTAGAACATTATGCAACACGCTAACACTGTCCACAGTCGCACGATGCCCTTGAATATGCCGCTCTGAGACAACGCCGAACGTCCAGCCGACTTCTCGGCCTAACAATATGTAAGTCATAATGACTTGTCAAAATGTGTGGTTTTAACTTAAAAGAAAAAAAAATCGATACTATTTTTTGATACAATTTTTTCTCGAACCGGCATGACGAAGAGCAGAAGGAGAAGTGCGGAGGCGGTGAGTGGCGGCGCCATCCGCAGCAGCGACTGCCAGTCAAAGCCATGCTCCACGAGCAGCGTGCTGCCACTCATCGACAATGGGCTGCAGTTTGCACATGCAATTTTAAAGAAGCCAAAAAAACTCAATTTTGAATTCGCGCCCTTTTGCCTGACTCAAGGGCGTGAGATCAAAAGGAAAGTAAGATTTCTTAATAAAAAGAAGAGGCTACTATTCGATAATGTCCTTGTATAGTACCTGCCTACAACCGATGTAATGCTGAAGATCATGACGACCAGAGTACGCCGCGAGCCTGGAAGATTGGTGTTTGGTGACTTGAAAGCAACAAAAGAAAAGAAGAGATAATGACTGTCGCGAATATCATAAAATGATGGCGTGCATACATACATACATATGTAAATTAACATAGAACCGGCTGTGAAGTAGTAGCTCTATGGTGCAAATGCATCAGCAATCAATTTATAAATTTTTGTTGTTCTAAAGTTCTCCCCTGTGATACTACAAACATGCACACCTTGATAGTAGTCGCCGATAATCGGCAGAAGAAGAGTCACGAGTGCCGCCGTGCCAATCGAGCTACAGGCGCGAAAAGCACAAAATAGCCAGAACTGCTGAAAAGTTTATTTTAACACTATCTTGCACATATCATATTCAACTACATATTTGCCACAATCATAAACGGAAAATGATTTTACATGTTCAAGATAACGCGTTAAATAAATTTCCAAAATCTTCTTCTGACAGAGTTCGTCTTATTTTTATTGATTACTGATTAAAAAATAAACCATTTTTAGATAATCGAAACAAGAAAGCGCCTCCTGACATCGTTACTGACGACGCTGGCGCCAAGTGCGACCGCACTCCACGTGGCCATGGAGCCGAGCAGCAGCCGCTTCCGCTGGTAGCGTCCGTCGAAGAGGCCGTAGAGCAGCAGGCACACTGCGTTTATTGGAGCGCTGAACGCCTCGATCGAGCCGCTCGACGAGTCCGATACGCCAAAGTAGGCTTGGATATGCGGGAAGAGTGCTGAAGATCTTTTTTTTATCGTAAATTTCTTTTTTTTTGCTCTGATCGATGAAATATTTTCCATTTCCAAGCAGTCTCACGAACATCTTACGATATCACAAAGACCAAGTTTCAAAGCCTCCTGAATTATTAACACGAGGAGAAAATTTTTTTTGTGTGCGGTTCTCTTTTCCTTTAAATTTTTCTAATATATTTTTCCACAATTTCTTTAAAGTATTTTTCTGCACACATTTCTTTTCAAATCTTACCGCTCACGACCGCTCTGTCCCAGAGGGTGGCGACGTTCAGCAGCATGAGCAGTGCTGTAGTGATGACGCGACGCCAGTGCAGCCTCGCTTCTCTCGATGTTCTCTCTGTCAAGACGTGATCGCTCTGCGTCACCTTCTTGCCAGCATCGCGAGCACCATCCAGAGTCACGTTGACCTCGTCGTTCGAGCCGTAGTCCGATGTTTTCGAGAGAAGCCTAATTTCGATAGATTACAGATATTTCCCATTAATTAATGCTAATTAAGATATTAATTTTTTAAAGTAATAATACTTCTCTAATCAACGTTCGTCCTAATAATAACAACGTTTTTTTTTTTTAAATAATTTTTTATTTATTTCAAATCTAACCGTTCCCTTTCGCCGCCATTCGCCATCATTGTTTGCCTGCTGAGTGAAAAAATAATCTTATCGCTATTCAGAATCGCTGAGTGCAACCTTGTGTGTCCATTTTCTCTGCTTGTGTCTTTGTGTCTCCATCCTTTAATTGACAAGTACGAGGACTCTTATGCGTGCACTCTTTATCAGTCTTGTCGCGTTCAAACTGTTGCGAGCATGTGGCACAGAATTGTTATCTTTGTAATCGCCTGGGACGATTACATTTCAAGATTCTTTCTCTCTCTCTCTTTCTCTCTCTCTCACCAAATGGCCGCTCACACAAGCGCCAGATATCGTACGGTATGACGCACTCGCCAGCAACCGCTTTGCCGTACCTCTCACGAGTCCTCCAGGGCTCTTTTAAAGATCTCTCTCGCATAACTCTCTCTCTCTCTCTATCTTTCTCTCTCTTTCTCTCTCTCTCTACTCTCGCCGGCTCCTTTCCTTGTCCTTCTTCCTTATCCTCGCTGCTCGATTCGAGTGCACAGCTTTGCAATGTGGAAACACCAGAGAAGAACACGGAACCGAACAAACACTGTTTATTCACGGGCAAAAGGGGTTTTAAATAGGGATCCTTTATGGAATTCGGGATCTAATCCGGGAAAGAATCGTGAACACATAACTCCACAACAGTCAGGTAAGAAAAAAGAAAAGCAGAAGAGAAAAAGAGAGGTGCCGAAAGGTCAGACTAGACGATAAGGAAAGAAGATGTCTGCAGAGCACCTCAGCAACCTGTCAGAGTGAAATGACAGGAGACGAAAACTTTGAATTGCCAATGTGTGATATCCGCTTCACTTAAACTCCCATCGAATGAAGCATAGAGTTTAGCAACAAATTAACCAGACAATACAAGCATATTTTTCTAAGAAAAACTTTTTTTTACATTTTTATGCAAAAAAATGTGTTCTTCGTGCAAAATATTGTCTGGAGAAAGTTTTTGGGATTGTGGGGCAGTAATAACAGAAGAGTACCCGTAAATATATAAGTGAAAAGAAAATGCAAACAGAACTTCTTATGTGTACAATAAAGTAAAATAATTCCGTTGTTAAAAGACGATGACCGCGCATTAGAGTCTGCTATTTTGCAAAGTTAACTACAGTACACAGATCACACCGTTTTTATCTTGCCATTAATCGACCGCGCATTAGAGTCTGCTATTTTGCAAAGTTAACTACAGTACACAGATCACACCGTTTTTATCTTGCCATTAATCTTCTGCTGATGAAGGAAAATTCGGTTTTTTTAACTGTTGTTTCCCAAATGGTTTTTTCTTCGTTTTAACGTGATGATAGCTTTGTTGTGATCCCTCAAACCTTTTTTTGCCGCCGCGGAACACGGTTTGCCTTGGAATATCGAATGTTCGACATCTTGCATTCATGCCTATTTTTGCTTCCATCGGTTCGAGATTAGATATCCGTTGTATTCTTTTCCTTTGCCCAGCACACTCCTTGCCGTTTTCTAAACTTTTTTTCTCGCCACTCGAGAAGTGTTCAAGTATTCGTGCGAATACAGCTTTATTCATATTCCTTATTTCTATTCGTTGCTCTGCATTAACTTTTCTCTCTCCAGAAATTTATGCTTTTTCTTCTTCAGAAAACAGGCTTAAGGGCACAGTTCTTGCGACTACTATTTTACGCCTGCCTAGTGCAGTATTCGTGCGAATGCGCTATACCCATATTATTATTTTTCGTTTCCCTGCATGCTTTTTTTGCAGCCCAGAAGTTAATGTAATGTTTTTTTCCTTCCTTCAAATGACTCTCTTAATGGCATATTTGGTTTGAGGGACCCGGGTCATTTATCCATGTTTTTTTTCGTTTATTTTTTCTCTCTCGAAAACATGACCAATTTCAGTGCAAATTTTAATATTTTATTTTTAGTTTTAGTGACCGACCTAAGTTCAATAGCATACTGTTTTCCAATACGATTTCTAAGAATTTCAATACAGGTTGGTCTGCAATAAAACATATAAAACGATCAAAATAATGCTTTGTTAAAATCCGAATGGTCGTGGATTAGAATTCTGCTGCTTTGCAAACTTTACTACAGTACCCAGATCACACCGTTTTTATCTTACTCTTCTACTGATGAAAGAAAAGTGTTTGAGCTTGCGTTTTTTTTAAACTGCTCTTTTCCCCAACATTATTTCTTAATTTTTATCATGATTATAGCTTTGTTGCGCTTACTCAGGCCTTTCTTTGCCGCCGTTGAACACAGTTGGCGCCTGATCATTGAATGTTCGCTACCTTGCTTTCCTAGCTATTTTGCTTCCATCGGTTCCAGAATAGATAGCCGTTGTATTCTCTTCCTTTGCACAGCACAATCCGTGCCGTTTTTTAAACCTTTTTCTCGCCACTCGAGAAGTATTAAAGTATTCACCCGAAGCCAGCACATTATTCCTGTTTTTTTTTTTAATTTATTTCGATATCATATCGCTGACTTCAGGGAACAGGTACTAAAAAGTAGTGCGAAATCATGCTGTGTAAAATCCGGATGCCCGTTTAATAGCATTCTGCTGATTTAGAAATTTCCTACCGTAACCT
Source organism: Allodiplogaster sudhausi (assembly GCA_945643635.1). Classification (NCBI taxonomy): domain Eukaryota; kingdom Metazoa; phylum Nematoda; class Chromadorea; order Rhabditida; family Diplogasteridae; genus Allodiplogaster; species Allodiplogaster sudhausi. The sequence goes on along the minus strand of CALZFC010000027.1, from coordinate 672,032 downwards.
GAATGCACCGTTTTTAATCTTAATCTTCTGCTGATGACAAGAGTATTTTGAGATTGCATTGTTTTAAACTGTACTTTTCCCAACGATGTTTCTTCGTTTTAGCATGATTATAGGATTTGATCTGATTTCCTTTTTGCCGCGCTCGGAACACAGTTTGCGTTGGATTATCGAATATTCGACGCTTTGCAGTGATACACCAATTTTAGCTTCCTTCGCTTCTAGATGAGATAACTTTTGTATTCTCTTCCTTTGCAGTGCACACACCATTCCGTTCTAACAATAAGCTTTTTTCTCGCCACTCTAAAAGTATTCGTGCTTATGCATCCATATTCGTTACATCAACATTTCTTCTTCAGCTTTTGGTTCCCCAGAAATTGATGTTTTTTTTCTTTCTTAATTTTTCAGAAACCTGACTTAAGGGCAATTTGTTGCAAGGGGTCGCGAATGTCAGATTCACAGTTTTCGTGCTTTATATATTTTTTCCTTTCGAATATATGTCTATATATGGCCGAATTTATTGAAAGCCTTTACTATTTTGTATGTTTGGGGCACTGAAAGTTCAATGGACACCTATTTTGTAATATCGTAAGCTCACTAAATATTAGTCAAATTAACTTTATGCTATGTTTGCCATTATGCATCTGTTCGGCTTTCTTCGGTTTTGTGTTTCAGGTCAATGCAATGGTTGCCTATATTCTCATCTGTGGGCAACCTCCTTGCCATTTTAAACTCCTTAGCGCAAGTTTAGAAGTATTCGTGCGAAAGCGCTTTACCGATATTCCATATATTTTTTCTTTTCGTCGCTTTCCATAATTTTTTCTTGTACTTTTTTTGGCACCCCAGGAATTTTTGTTTTCTTCTTCAGATAATTAACAGATAATTAACTTTAGGGAATATTTGGTGCTATTGATAAGATGAACATTTTCAATTTTTTTTAAATCTTCATATTCTCTCTCAGGGAAAACTTTTATTTTGTTGAGGGTGCCTAAAGTTCAATAGTACCTACCCTATGTATTAATACACTTTCAGATAATTTCACTACTTTCAGATAATTTCACTACATATTAGTTGAATTTTAAACCGTAATTTGCCATTATGCATTTGTTCGGCTGTGTTCAGCCTTGTACTTCAGGTCAAATCAATGCGTGCTTATATTCTCAGCCTTCCCATAGTCGACCCTCTCTCTCTCTCTCTCTCTCTCTCTCTCTCTCTCTCTCTCTATCTTTATATCTCTCTTTCTCTCTTTCTATTTCTTTCTCTCTTTCTCCATCTCCCTCTCTCTCACTCCGTCCACGAAAATTCGTCCCTTCATTCTGCAACCATTGATCTCACCATTGATTTCAAGGATTGCTTTCGCTCAGAAAAGAAAGGTAATAGGAGAGATCGAGAGAGAGAGAGAGAGAGAGTGAGAGAAAGAGAGGAAGAGAGCTATAATGCTGTAGATCAAGAGGGGTTGCGGGAGGGGAGGGGGCTCGTCTTCCGCGTGCAGGAATCTCGGGTCAAGGGACGTGACAGTCGTGGCATGGGCCCAGTGTACTCTTTCTTGTGACAAACCTCCTGTTTGTCCACCATTCTCTGCTGCTTCGCTCCTTCTCACTTGAGCCCCGGTCTCATGTGTGATTGATTTATTGTTAATTTTTCATTTCTATCTTTCTGCTTTCCTTCTCTCTCTCTGCTTTCCTTCTCTCTCTCTCTGATTTCCTTCTCTCTCTCTCCCTCTCTCTTCCTCACTTCTCTTATCTTTCTCTCTCTCCCTCCCTCATTATCCCTTATTTCGTCGAATCTACAACAATGTTTTTTCGTTCAACTTTTGGTTCCCCAGGAAATAGTTTTTTTTTTCTTCTGCAGGAAACTGCATTAAGGGTGCGAGGTGCGCGAATGTAAGTTTCACAGTTTTCTTTTTTCTTCTTTTCGAGAATATATGGCCAACAAGGGAAAAAATTGTGTAATTTTTTTATGCCTGGATATTTAAAGTTGAATGGAACCTTATTTTCTGCTTCACTTTCTGCATTCGAGAAAGTAAATTAATTCGGTGTTAAAAGCCCGGAAAACCAAGAGGAGAATTCTGTAGGAAAATGTTCGGTGATCGTTTATTAGAATTCCGCTGATTTTGAAAGTGAACCTCGGTAACCTGGTCGCGCTGCTTTTAATTCCCGTTGACTATAAAAGTGCTTCGAGATTGTGCACCGTTCTAACAATAAGCTGTCCGTTTCCTAATGATCTTTTTTCCTCCCATTTTAACATGATTATAACTTTCTAGTGATTACTCAAAACATTTTCTCTGCCTCAGCGGAAGAATGTCCGATTTCTCTCTATCTCTCGCTCTCTCTCTTCCTCTCTTCCGATTTCTCTCTATCTCTCGCTCTCTCTTCCTCTTTCTCTCTATCCTTATCTTCCTCTTCGCTTCAGGGCCGTATCGTTGACGATCTCCGCGAGGCTCTCGCCGCACCTCGGATGAGTTATTAGTCGAGTGCTCCGCGGAGTGATCAACTCCGCTGAAGATTCTATTGGATCGATACCGCCTCAGGAAGAAGGTTTTTTTCCATCATTGTAAATTTTTTGCACCCTCTCTGATTGTGAGAATGCTGCCTAATATATTCTTTATTGAAATAATAATAAAACAAAAATTTATCTTCATTCAGGACGATTTGGCTCAGTGTAGTTTGTGAAAAATATTTTTTTGGAGTTTTAAGTTGGTTTAGCCTGAGTAGAATCCCGGTCCTCCTTTTTCTTTGTTATTCTATGATATTGGAGAAGGTCGAATACTTTGAACAACAATTGAATTCCAATTAAAAAAAGCGTAGCAACGCGAGGAGTAGACTTACCATTAGATAAGTTGATTACAAACAGGATCAGGCGCTCGTTTTTTGTTCTCTGTTGGCGGCTTTAAAGGACTGTCTAGACGCCTATAACATATAGTACTTTGAGATTTTCACATTTCGAAGAGAAACATTTTGTAATCGAAAATAACCAACAAACCTCAGTGCAAAGTCATCTCTCACATCAGAGCTCAAAGGTGGCTGCTTTTGTTGAGTCCGCCGCGAAAGGCAAAGGGTCACCTCTCGCTCATCTCATCCTTTCTTATCCTTGCATGCCTCGGTTTTTCTCTCTCTCTCTCTCTTTCTCACTCGCTCTCTATATCTCTTTCTCTTTACCTGTCTCTTCTAGCACACACACAAAGTCTCTCTCTCTCTCTCTCTCTCTCTCTCTCTCTCGCTCTCTCTCTCTCTCCATTTCTCACCCTCTCACCCTTTCTCACTGTTTCTATCTCGCTCTCGCTGTGTCAGATGCTCTTCCTTTCTAGTTCATTAGCTCCACAAAATTTTTTTTCTTTGGTTCTTAGGGTTATTCACATTCGATTAGTTAGTGTAAGAAGCGCAAAATTATAGCAGTAGTGCAGCTCATCGATATTCTTTCTTTATTTGTACACAAATTTTGTCCCGTATTTCACTCTTTGTCTACTACTCTATTTTTTGCTCTTCAAATATAGATTGCCTGCTCTTATGCAAAAAAAAAATGCATTTACTGTTTTTCGAGCAACTAGCAGCGGACTTTATAGCCGAGAAAACTCGCAAAACAAAGTAGAATAGAGCCCGGAGTATTCATTCCATTTGTTTTTCTCTCTCTTCACAGTTAATATTCTCGGCGAAATGTTTTGTCGAAGCGAATTCGCAGTTGTTCTCTGATGTTTTTTTTAAAACAACTTGTGTGAGTCTATTTAAGCACTCTAATGGAAGCTCAATAATATCGATTTCTAACATTGTAAAATGCGAACAAATCACTTCCTTTGTTTTGTAGGAATTCTGGTCGTGCGGAGAGAGGAAGGACGAGATGTTTTGCGCTGCTACTGCTGTTGCCGCCATGAAGACACTCTGGCTTGCTGCTGAGCCGCCTGCAAAGGGTGAGTGTGTTCCTTTCAATCCGTTTAGTAAGTTCATAAATCTATATGAATCATTTCGAATCCTACACATATTGTTTGATTTCTTTTCATGGCCAGCTTCATGCATTAATTTCCCCTTCTCGTTTTGCTAGTTCACCGACAAACTATGCTACGACTTTGTTATGAACGAATCTCAGTTTTGTTTACAAGCCAAAACTAATGTTTAAAATTATAATATGTGCGAATTTAAGTACGAACCTAATAAGCAAAGTTCCTCATTGTCAGATGAAGGCGACGACGACGTCTTTGGCAGTCTCTTCGATCGGCTGACGACAGCCCTCGCCGAACGCGACATGCTGAGCGAGCGTGCCGCTGAGCAGGCGGACACTATCGATCGGCTCAAGGACAGTCAGTGTGGTCTTCTTGATCTTTGATCTTTGATCTACCTTCTAGCTACTACTACTACTGCTACTATTCATTCACTGCCATTACTTGGTAATATTATTTAAGGGGGGTTTCTTTCTTCTTTTACCTCTCCTCCTCCTCCTCACCGATGCCAGTCAAATATGATGAAAACAGGTACTAGAGCTCTAGATATCACTGCCATATTGGCTAATGCTATTTGAGTTCTTTCCTCTTCTCCTCCTTCTCACCGAGGTCACTGAAATATTATGAAATATATATATATATATATATATAATACGCAATAAAGTAAAACACGTTTGTCTTATATATTATATTTAAAATAAATATAGACTCTAGAAAGTGTTTATACAAAAAGTAAATGTGACGATTGACAGTGTAATCTGCAGAAGCGAAGCAGCCGGCTCCCGAGTGCGCGATTTGCCTCGAGTTCCCCGTCAACGTCGTCTTTGGCTGCGGCCACCTGGCGTGCAAGAGGTTGCTGAAGACTTTTTGTTAACCCACAAATGAGCAAAAAATTCGAGTTTGAATTCGCGCCATTTTGCCTGACACAAGAGCAAGATATTTACGGTTGTCAGGAAAATTTGAATAGATACGGTTAAAACCGTAAGCATTTTTATCTATTTAGTTGTTTTTTTCCTTTTCTTTTACGAATTCTGTAGATTTCCTGCTCAAAATGGCACAGCATTAACCTTCTTAGGAAACTCCTTTATGAGAACAGTGGCAATTTCGTGCCTTATTTTTTCCTTTTGCTAATTCTGCCTATGTCTTGTCCAAAATAGCGTAGTGTTTACCTTCATAGTAAGTTGGTAATTATAAAATATTTCTCCCCGTTTAGTTGCGGTGAATCGCTCGTCATCTGCCACTTCTGCCGCGAGAGCATCAAGCAGCGTATCTCCGTCTTCTTCTAGAAGGGTCGAGGAATAGTAAAAAATCTGAAACCATTCGAGACTTCTTTTTTCATTAAAATAACAAGAAAAAGAAGAATATGCGACATTTTGATTTCTATTTTCATCGATAGTTCTTTTTTTGGCAGTCATTCGCAAAGTTTCATAAGTAATGAATGATCTCACTTTCACCGTGTATTTTTAGTCATTAGATACCAATTGTGTTCCCAGTTTTTTTCGGCCGGGGAATTCGTTAACATTTGTAGGATTATCGAAGTCGTTTTAAAAGCATATTTGCTTTTTAAGTATCCGTTTTATCTGTTTTCCATTTTATGCCTGCTCATACTCATGCCTAATTCATAAAGTGTGACTGTGTATATACTTTTATTTAAATCTTGTTATTTATTGCTCAGGTATAGTCCCTTTTGCATCTGCAAAGATTCTAAATTAAGAGTCGGCGGAATGACTTTTTAATGTTACCTTACTGTTTTATTCAGTTGGTGTCTCAGATCGAGTCTCATGTTTGCTATGTGTTTCTATCTTCACTCTCTCTCTCTCTCTCTCTCTCTCTCTCTCTCTCCTCTTTCTCCATCCCGCGCTCTCTTTCTCTCCTTCTCTCTCTCTCTTTCTCTATCTCTCTCTCACTCTCTGTCGCTCCCCGTGTCTCTCTCCTTTGACTTCTTGGTCGAGTATGCAGCAACTTCGCAGAAGACGTCATTAGACCGACACTATCTAAGGAAGAAGGTGTATTATTATCATTTTTTTACGCTTGGCGAGAATGTTAAAAAAAAGTAGTTAAAAAAAATACAAAAATACATTAAAAATGACATTGTTGTTGAAATACCGTCTCTATTCCGAGAATATATATAGTTTGAGATTTACAAATTTCTAAGCTCAAAATTAAAGTGCGTAAAAAAAATCTTGTTCGGGCCATATTTTGCGCGTTTTTAACTTTGTATAGCGTGAACAAAAATGGTTCACACGATTCTAGAAGTACGTTTTAGACAGATACGAATAGATAGATCTACGTTCATAAAACCATATACATACATATATGTTAATTGTTCTGTGAACTAGCACTCGTCGAACGCGACAAGCTGAGCGAGCGCGCTGCTGAGCAGGCGGCGACTATCGATCGGCTAAAGGAGAGTCAGCGATCTTCGTGATATTTGATCTTTGATCTACCTACTACTATTGCTGCGACTACTAAATAATACTGTCCCTGCCATTATTTCGTAATATTATTTGAGGTTTTTTTTATCTTCTTCTTCTTCTTCTTCTTCTCGTCCTCCTCACCAATGTCACTCAAATTGTATGAAATAAAATTTATGCACTTCCTGCCTATTCAACAGCCTTCCTTATTTGCCAATGCTATTTGTGTTTTGTTTTCATCTCTTCATCCCCCCCTTCCAGTGTCACTCAAATATTATGAAATACATAATAGAGCAGAAAAGTTTTTTTATATACAAAAATAAATGTGATGATTGACATTGTGTAATTTGGCAGAAGTGAAGCAGCCTGCGCCCGAGTGCGCCGTTTGCCTCGAGCTCCCCGTCAACGTCGTCTTTCGCTGCGGCCACCTGGCATGCAAGAGGTTGTTGAAGGCTTATTTCTTCTTTTTTTTTACCCTCTAATGAGGAAAAAACTCGAGTTTGAATTCGCGCCATTTTGCCTGACACAAGAGCAAGATATTTACGGTTGTCAGGAAAATTCGAATAGATTAAAGGAGGGCGATTTCCGAAAAATGATACGATATTTCAAATTGCCGTGTCACTTCGCACTCTCATTCGCGCGCATTCTAGATTCACGCGCAGCGGGTTTATGCAACCTACAAAATACAACGCGAGAATGAAAGTGATGAATCACAGGGTAGGCGCTGCATTTTCGGTGATGGCCCTCCTTTAAAGGAACAATAACTCCCGCTTTAATTCGCGCCATTTTCCCTGAGACAGGAGCGAGACTGGATGTTGTGGTTAACTATTTGGTCAGGATAATAGATACGACCGCTGATACCGTGTGTGAATCTATGGATATTTAGTTTTTTTTTTCTTTTTTTTTCTTTAACGAATTTCGCATATTTCTTACCCAAAATAGTATATGTGTAGCATTTATCTTCTTTATATGTTGGTAATTGTTTTCAAGAAAAAAACATTTTTCTCGTTTAGTTGCGCTGAGTCGCTCATCATCTGCCACTTTTGCCGCTCGAACATCCGCCAGCGCATCTCCGTGTTCTTCTAAACTTACTGAATTTATGAGTAACCAAAAAGAAGAAGAAGAAGAATAAGATATATTTCGATAATTAATTATCTAATTTCAAATTTTTGTATTTCTTTTATTTCTTTTTTTTTTCTTTTGTCAGGGTACAATCTCAGGGTATTCCTTACATTAGTGGGATCATTGAACTCATTTTAAGCGCATCTTTCCCCTTGAGTTTTTTTTTAATTGTATACATATCAGTCACTTTCCCATTTTGCCCCAGATTATTGGCAATATAATTCTCTGTTAAAGCTGATGTCTTGTTCATAAAGTGTGACTATTTCAAAGTGACAACCGCTTCACCGTTCTGCTACCATGAGTGAGACTACAAATCACTGTATTCGGAATGCGAAGGTGTTGAGTGTTGGAAAACAAATTGAGTCGACTAGTAAACTAGCACTCCAGAATTCTCCAGAATGAAAAAGTGTCGCGTGAAAGTGCTTGATTCTTGGTGATCAGCGTCATCTCTGCATTCTCACGGTCAGGCACTTCTCTTGCTATCTTTTAATGGTTCTCTCTTGCCAGCTCTTCTTAATTGCCCGACCATTCCCTAGGCATCAAAACACACACACATGTCGTTGAAGGACTGATACTTACTTTATTTACAGCACCGAACATGTCAAGTTGGTGATATCTATTCATGCAAGGCTCATGAGCGGGAATTAATTGTATGCAAGTCAGCGTCGTAAGCTTGTTTTTTTACACACACACACACAAAAACATGTAGCCCATCTGTTCTCTGTGCATTTCCAGACCGTGCTTTATTTTGCATGCGAAACAAAAGCGAGGATCAGAAGATGAAGAAGATGAGATGCATTCAACAAAACAATACTGTTGAATTGACATATTTGGTCAAGAATGTCTAGAGTGCAGCCTTAAAGGATTGAAAAGCAGGAATTCGACACCCAAAGATCAGCTCTTATCACGGAATTGCGCAAGAATGACGGTTTCTGGAAACGCTTTGTCTCGCTCTTTCCCTCTCTCCCTCTCTCTCCCGCTCTCTCATTCCCTGTCTATCGCTCTCTCTCTCTCTCTCGCTTCCCCACGCTCTCTCTCATTCTCTCTCTCTGTGTGTCACTCTCTCCCTCTCTCTCCCAGTCAAATGTCACCAAGCTGGTCGCTTCATACAATCTCTGATCTTTTAGCACCCTCTCCGATACGTGAGGTTACGAAACGGCGCAACTGCCTATGCTGTTTCCTTATCACTGCTGAAGCTCGCACATGCTTGAATACTAAAATTGCCACCAAGCACAAGCGTCAAGAGACAAGGCAAAACTTAAGAGACTCTTTACTATGCACTTCTTTCTCGCTTGCCAATATCGCTATGTTCTCTCGATAGGTCATAAAGTCCATCATTACCTATGTATGTGCGCATATGTGGTGTGGTTATCAGGCGACACTGGCAACGATGGCTTATAAAAGGGCATGGCACAGCCATGGTAGATCTCACGCAGCCGCATTAGGCAAGATCAGAGCCTTTTGCACTTGCTCTTTCACCTGCTCAACTTTACCGTCGTTTCAATTGAAGCCAGAGTAGTTGCAGTCTTCCTTGCGCTCTAATACTATATGCATGTAGAATACTTGATTTGAAGAATTTATTATTTTTCAATTGTTTTACTGGATAGAGAGAAAGAAAGAAAGAAAGAAAGAAAGAAAGAAAGAAAGAAAGAAAGAAAGAAATTAAGCAACAATTTTTTTAAAGATATTTTTTTTTAATTTAGAAAAAAAATGGCCCGCACCCTCCTGGTCCTCGCCGCGCTCGTCGCCATTGCTGCAGCTGTCGCCATCCCGCAGCGCACGCACAAGAAGGCCGCCTTCTACGCTGACGTCTTCTCCGACGAACAGGTTGGCGAGAGACTTTACTTTTCTTCTTTATCTAAAGAAGCCTGTTTCCCGGGATACTTTATCCAACTACCGTAATCCTCAAGAAAAGAGCATATGCAATCAGAGAGACGTAGACAGCAAAGAATGGCGCGATTTCAAGCGCCATGGACAGCCTCTTTAAGTCAGACAAGAAAGAAGAATGCAAGAATTTCGAATCGTTCTTGAAAGAACCCTAACAGCCATCAAGCTAATGCAAAATTTGTGAAAAAAGAAGTATAGTTATTCAATAATATTCTTAAAGAAAAGATAGACTACAACTTCATTACTCATTCCACTTCTCTTGCCAGAAGAACAGCTTCCTCTGCAACGTCTGCCACGACTTCATCAAGGACATTGACAAGGAGCTCGAGGCCGAGGAGAAGGTCGCCGAGGACGTCAGTTTTTTTCCACTGAACTCTTTTTCTTCCATCTTCCTCATCATTACACTTCGATAGACCAGTCGAGAACGGTCGTCTTTTCTAGCTGTCTAAAATATCTCATTTCTATCTGATTCAGAAGGCCAACGCCTACTGCGAGAAGCACTTTGGCCACTTTGCCATGATCTGCGAGAATCTTGTCGACCAGGTTTGCGAATTTAACTATTTATTCTTACTTGCACTTTACTCATTTAAAAGTCTCTTCAGGATGAGCTCGACTATACGTACATATGTATATAATTTTACTCAAGAATGTTGATTAATTCGGTTCATTCATGTGTGATCTACTTTATGATCTACTTCTCTTTAAAGGAGCTCGAGACGATCCTGGACATGCTCGAGAAGAACGAGACGCCCGAGAAGGTCTGCAAGCAGATTCATCTCTGCTAAGCAACAACCGATTCCAGCATTTCTCTCAAACTCATGGATATTTCCATTGCTAATAAAACATATCTTACCACGGCTATCAAGTCAGATCAAAGTACAACCCTAACAAGTAGACGATTGCTCTTGCTCTCACTCACTGACTTGTACATTGATGAAGCCCCAAATTACGGCCCTGCCGCGGCTAATAAAAGCCTGATGCTAAACGTTCCTTATCGCGAAAGCATTAAAAATGAACACTAAACTTGTAGCGCGCACACGCATAAAAGGAGGAGAAGTAGAAGAAATAGACTGATATAGAAAAGTGATAAAGTAAGTTAACAGGCTTGCTGTCACTCTTATTGCACTTGTAATAAAGTTTCTGTTGTAACAGCATAAAAAGGAAATCATGTCTGGAAGAAGCGGCTGAATTCTTGTAAAATGATCCTGAAGAGTAGTAAACAACGAAGTTATTTGCCGAGAAATGGAAGTACGACGAAGAAGAATAAATTAAGAAGATGCAATTGCCAAGCAGTGTTCTTGTCATTTTGGCCAGTCATTCATTCACTGGCCCAAGCGTGAAGCGTAAAGGTAAACTGGCATTATCTTCTTTTTGCCCTTTTTTTGGAAGACATCGTGCATCGGAGCAAAAGTAATTATCCAGAAGAAATTGAAGACATTTGCAGGCGAACTTTCAACAAACTCCCTCTCTCTCCCTCTTTCTCTCTCTCCCTCGTTCTTTCTCTTTTTCTCTTTTACCCTATCTTTCCTACTCTCTCTCTCTCTCTCTCTCTCTCTCTCTCTTTCTGGCGAGCGTGGTCGTCGTCCGCCAAAACATTCCATTCAACGGACACGTTCGGCTCGAATCGTATAAAAGCATCCTTCTGCCGTTGCAGAAAGCATCGGCATCCGCAATCCTTCTTTTCATTTTTCTGGCATTCAATCTGAAATTACTCACTCCCTAATTAGTTTCACTTTTTTCGTTGAGGGAGTATTTTCACTATCAATTAGACTTGAATACTTTGCCCTTTAATCTCACTTCTTAATTAGTTTCATGTTTCGTCGTGACATAAAAGTGGCATTACTATCACTATCAATTAAACTTGTAGACCTTGCCCTAATAGAGTAAGAGACGGGCAACAAGAAAATAGTTGTATAAAAGAAATGTTACGCGATCGGCAATAGCAACAATGTTCTCAATTCAGATGCAGGCCTTCTTCCTTCTCGCCGCTTGTGTCGCGCTCGCTTCGGCTGGCTACTCCTCGTCTGAGGTTTGTGTGTGTGATGAACAATATAGTCACGCTTCTACGAACATATTAGTAAACAAGATTGTCACACTTCTACGAACATATTAGTGAACAATATTATCACACTTCCAAGAACATGTATATTCTCAATCCTTAATGTGCTTAACATAACTATTTAGCAAACACACACACAAGCACACATATTACATGTCCAAACATTTAGGAAGGAGGCCATGGCGACGGCTGCGGATGTGGCTGCGGCGGCAGCAACAGCGGAGAAGTGGTGAGGAGGAAGTTGGACGTTGAAGGAGAAGTAAAAAAAATAAAAATAAAATAAAATATAAATAAGAAAAACTGTTTCACAAGTCTAGCACTGCGCAATGACAATTGCATTGTAGTCTACTTGCTAAACCCATAAAAAGCACTTTATATATGTAGGCCTCTGGCTACTACGGTGGACACGATGGCTACGACGGAGGATATGAGAACGGCTACGGCAACTCGGTATTGACACTGGCATTGAATTTGACATTGACTCTGATATTGACTCTAACTTAAGCTTTACGCTGAATTAAAGATAATAATTACAAGAATATCTAAAGAAAAAAAGATATGAAGAAGTAAACATGAAAAATCTGAAGAAAAAAATTTCAGCAGTGCGGCTGCGGCTCTTGCCGCCAGTCTCTCACTCAGCTCGTCTACCCGCGCAACGTAAGCAATCTCCTTGGCTTGCCGCCAAATGTGTAATTAATTAGATTGCTCTAATTATATGACACTAATGGGATGCCACTAATTAGATGCCATCATTTAGATAGAACCTTATTTAATGGCTCTAATTAGATGACGCTATTTAGATGGTAGTAATTAGATGACATTAATTAAATGACACCTATTGGATGTTACTACTTGGATGGCATTAGTTTGATCGCACCCAGATGGCACTAATTAACACTAATTACATGTCCGTGTTTTAGGTGGTGAAGCAGTGCTCGAAGGGCTACAAGCTCCCATCGAAGGTGCACGTCACGCCGGTTAGCAAGACAAATAACAGCCACATTACTTTCACTTTATCAAAGTCTATGTAAGTGTAAGTTACATATTCATATTGTCTTTTCCAGACGGTCATCCGCCGCAAGGTCTTCAGAAAGTGCAACACCCGCCGTGTCAGTTGCTTCAATTCTTCGTGAACTCTAATTAATTAATCAATAAACTAATTAATTAATTAATTAAAAAGAAGTGTGTCTAAAAAAACACTCAAAATGATTTAGGTCTACCACGTGAAGCCCGTCCACTTTGTCACCCGCACCCAAATCGTCCACCGTAAGCCGTGCGGATGCACCAAGCTGAAGGTGATAGTCTCTCCCTCTCCTCTTCTTCTTTCTCTCACTTCTTTCGTCTCTGTCTCCTCTTTTTCTTCGCTCTCTTACATGTTTCGTCTCTCTCTCTCTCACTTCTCTCTTCTCTCTCTATTTCTTATATTCTCTCACTTCTCTGGTCTTTCTCTCTCTCTCTCTCTACACACCTCTCTTCTCTAGATCAAGCGCCGTGTCGTCGTCCACCACCACGCCGAAAAGCCGTGCGGCTGTGCCCGTCCCCGTGTGATCTACGTCAACAAGCCCTGCAACACTTGCGGAGGCAGCGGCAGCCACAGCAACAGCAACTCGGCCAGCGGCGAATACGGCTATTGATTGATTGACTCACTCGAAAATGACCCGATTATTAATTGATTTTTGTAGTTTGCATTAAATCAGTTTATAATGGTATTATAATACTTGAAGGGCATCACAACTAAGAGAACTGAAGAGATGCTGCATTCACAAGTGAAAAGATCATAAGGCCCACAGTGATGGTTCAGTATAGATTGAAAATCCAAATATTAATAGCGACTTCTGTGTCATACACCTCACAATCAGGTTGCTGAGGGGTACTGCAAATTGATGTATCATGAATTTGCCTTACAAAATATTGTGCCATTTTTCTCTCAATTATGAAAGTTTATTCGATTCCTTCTCTGATGAGGCGCAAACTTAAAGTAACTTTTTCAGAAATGTTCATTTTAAGTGTCATATTGGAACACAAAAAATACGTGTTTTCAGGGGTCCATTTCGGGCATCGGGACACACCATTTCAAAAAATATATAAAAGAAGAATTAGAAACAAGGGTACTATTGTACTATTCCCACCCCAGGTTTGAAATAAAATTTCGAAAAATTTTTTTCGCTGAAATTCACCACAGGGGGTTTTCGGCACGGGGAATACGAATAACATACTCATTTCATCCGAAGGCTCAATTTTGTCAATGGCCGGCTAAAGCCCAAATCAGCTCTCGGCACAATTAAAGATCAAAACACCGGCCGCTCACTTCTAGAACCCTCCGAAAAAGCCTCATGTTTTGCCAATGTTTTTAAATCTTCCTTCTCTGCTACTTCTACATGCACACCTCCCTTTCCTCCTAGAACTAGTGCTAGAATCGATTTTATTAATTTCTCCTTATTAGATGTCCATAATATGCTTCGTAATTTGCCCTCTCGTAACTCCTATACGCCTGATCAGGTTCCATATGCTTTCCTTAAAGGCACCTCAATCGCCATTTCTGCCCCTCTGACAATTCTATTTAAACGATTTCTTCTTCACGGAAAATGCCCAGCTCTGTGGAAGATTGCCTATGTTAAGCAAATTTATAAACGCCAAGGTGACTCTAGTGATCCCAGCAACTACAGGCCCATAACTCTTATATCCGGAATCTCAAAGACATTCGAGCGTTTAGTATGTAGACAGATATTCACATATTTAGACGAGAATAGCCTCCTTTCCCCCTCTCAACATGGCTTTCGGAGTAGAATGTCTTGCGCCTCTGCTCTCCTTTCCTCTCTCTCCGCCTGGCATTCAGCTGTTGATTCCTCCTCCTATGTTTCTGCACTATATATTGATTACTTTAAGGCATTTGACAGCATTCCCATCGATCTTCTCCTCCTTAAGCTCCCCAGCTATGGTATCACCCTCGAATGCCTCGATCAGTGGTCGTCAACATGGGGACTCCGCATCAACCTAAAGAAGATCATGTTTATGCCCGTTGGCCCTGCCCATCCCCACTTTCAACCAACTCTCCACTCTTCTCCAATACCATTTACCTATTCCTATCGCGACCTAGGTGTGCAAATATCTAGTGATCTTACATTTCATAGTCATATTGATATAATTTGTAGGAAAGCAACTAGAGCCTCTTTTCATATTTTAAGAAACTTTCGGTCGCGTAATGTTCACTTTTTAATTCGACTGTACGTCGTATATGTCCGCCCACTGCTCGAGTTCTGTATGGAAGTTTGGTCCCCGCGTCAGTTGTGTCTTATTAGACAGATTGAGAACGTTCAAAGACGTTTCACTAGATTAGCATTTGACAGATGTGGGCTCTCTCCCGAACGCTTAGAACATGTACACTTAGAGCCTCTATCAGTCCGCCGGGAGATCAATGATCTCTTTGTAGCCCTTTAGATTGTGAAGGGGATATATGGCATCAAAGCCACCGATTTATTTAATTTTCCATCTGCGAATTTCACCCGCGGCCATCGGTTTAATTTTTTTAAGAATTTCACCCGCGGCCATCGGTCAATTGATGCCTGCCAATTGATGAGGCATGCCGTTCTGTTTATTTTGGGTGAAAATGTGCGCCCTTCTATTTTCATATTGCGCTTGTTTAACTCCTTAAAATTTATTTACTTGGTAATATACATCTTAAAACCTTTTATTTATAGAAATATTTTGCAGATCATAGCAGTTCATTTCCTGCCAATTGATGCCTGCCAATTGATGAGACATGCCGTTCTGTTTATTTTGGGTGAAAATGTGCGCCCTTCTATTTTCATATTGCGCTTGTTTAACTCCTTAAAATTTATTTACTTGGTAATATACATCTTAAAACCTTTTATTTATAGAAATATTTTGCAGATCATAGCAGTTCATTTCTCTGTTGGCCACACTCATTGCGAAGTCGACGCTTTTTTTGGCTCCATTGTGAAGCGTCTTCGGCAGAGGAATGCCTATACACCCGAAGATATGCATTTATTCATCATTACCTCTTTACTCATCATCTACAAAGCTTATTGTAGCTTACTTTTAATTTGAAACCATATTTTATGGGCGAGAATGTTTAGGCAAATTTTTTTTTCGATTTTCTAAAACATACAATTCAAATATTGGTTTGAGTCCTCTGCTCCAGTACACTTTTAAATATGCTATTGATCTAATCAGGCACAGCAATACTTGGTCCTTTTTTTAGAACTAACGAAAGTTATTGGAACGGTCGGAAACACGCGAGTGTTGGCAATGCCGACCCAGTACGACTTCTCAGTCTTGGGACAACATGCAATCGAATACTCGAACAGAAGCCGGCAGAGATATTTTCGTTTCTTCAAAAAAGATGGAGGTACGTGTTAGTTTCTTTTAGACATACAGATTGGAGTGTAAGATTTTTTAAATTTAAATCTAAAGTATTAACATCTAAAGTATATATGATATATACAGAATGAACTATTCAGTTGTTCGATTCATGTTTGACTCCGAAATCCCCAACGATTTGATCGCGCTGAGAGAAGAGGCAGATGTTTCAGCTGCGTTTCCATTGTTTAAGGTTTTTATATCGCTATGACTTATGTAAGCTGAAATTTTTTACTTTTCATTTAAGTTTCGGGATATTAATTAGTTCAACTTTAAAGGCTGATTCTGCGGCGGCCCTTCGAAGCATCCTTCCACCTCAACTGTTTCCTGACATCGGCAAGTCCCAAGTTGCTGCCGACACTCTTGTGAAAGTCTGCAACGAATTTCTCAATGACGAACAGCGACAAGAGATCACCCAGATCCCGTTGAAGCTACGAAATACTCCTATTGGTCAGTTTAAACTTCCGAAAACTTAGATATGCACACTAACCAACCTGTAATATATTTCTCATACTTTAATACATTAATTGAAGTAGAAAAACATTTACAAAAAAAAAATTTTCTTTGCTAACATATTTCGAACGCATATAGGTTCTAATTTACGCTATAGTTGCCTTTCATTCTTTTGTTTTCTATAGTTCTTTTATTTATTGTGCATTTCATTCAATTGTTCTTTCAGTGCCGTTGCCCGATCTGCTCGATGAATTATCATCAAGATGCTGCCCGCGACCAGATAATGAGCCCGTCTCTGAAGACGACGACGTCTACGCCTTCCTGAAGCGAATGGGATACAAGGCCAGCGTCGTACGCAAAGATGGCACCACTTCGTGGTGAGAAGGAGAGAGAGGATTAATGATCTCATTTTAAGAAGTTTTTGTTTTTTTCTTGGTTGGTAGGATAGCTAGTTGTTTTTGAAATCACATAGGCTTTAATTTACTCGTCTAACTAACACATTTGCTGCTATTAGTTCTTTTTTTCTAAGAGTGTTTAGGCATATATTTTCGTACTAAATTTTTTGAGCATTTTTGTATCTGGTTTTTCGTGCTAACTTTTTTGAGCATTTTTGTACGCGTACTTTGCATCTCAGATTTTCTGCGCATATTTGAACGCGTATATTTGTGCCCACATTTCTGTATAGTTTTTGAGCACTATAGTTCATGTACATTTGTGCTCATTTTTCACCCCGTTTTTTGAGCAAGTTTGTGCACGTATATTCTTGTTCAATTTTCAAAACGATTTTTGGCAGTTTTATACATGTATATTTTTGCTAATTTTTCAGTCTGATTTCTGCACATTTTTGTACGTTTATAAAAATGCTTAAAAAAGATGCAAGTTATTACATGCACTTTTCTACACACACTGCTCAAATCTCGCGAAAGACATCGAAAAAGCAAAAACCACCGTTTTTTTAGTTGGCCTCGTCATATATGTACCAAGGCAATATGCATACATCACTTGATTCGTTTTGTCCTAGCTGTAAACTTCAAATGTTTCAGTGATAACTCCAACCTTCAATCTGAGGAAAGATGTCCTGCTCGCACAAATCTATCACACTTCTTCACTCCACCATTACTATGATGCAAGCTGAAGTTAAGAATTGTGAGTGTTAAATCAAATGAGATCTAAAATGCCGGTTTTTTGAACGTTGTGAAATTATTGCCGCTTTAAATAAAGCGAATAGCCGTCTTCTGAGTGCCCTCTTCTCGAAGTACAACAATGTCATCATTCCGTACGGAAACGCAATGTGGCAGGAGAAGGGCAGAGTGGCGCGCATCACTCTGGAATAAGCCACACTCACCTATAGATACATATGTGATCAGCAGGGAGGATCAACTTTCGGGGATAGGGGCAAAAATAAATTCCGATGGTAAAAACAGATTATTATTAGCGAGAATGCATACGAAATAGTGGTTGAATTTCTTCTACTCCAAGTTGTTTTCATTTTACTATGAAATTTTTTTTTTTGTCAAATGAGATTTTTTTAGGCACCACTTCCACACAATCTGAATTCGAGTGGTTTGCGCCAATTTTTCATCAAATTCGTCTTGCAACGTTTAGCATTGTGAGTGAAATTTTGAGAACCTTTTTGTGCCCGAGTTCTCAACTTGCGGTAGGAGTGGTTCCCTCTATTCTTCTCTAGGTCGACCTCGTGATCGTTCCCTCCTTCTTGGCTGCAAGTGAACGATTCCAACGAGTGAAGATTTAAATCATTCTGCTTCCAATTCGTGAAAAAGACGAGAGCTTCGGGAAACATTCTTGGGTTGACTCGTTATTGAAAGAGATACTGTGTTCTAAGATGATAAAATTTGCGAGAGAGCGAGCGAGAAGTAACTGAACTGTTCGTCAGCCGAGAAATTTGGTCATTAATACCATGAAATTTCAAGGAATCCCAGAGTTTTCGAAGGGATGAGAAGAAGTTGGTGTATAAAAGAACTGCTAGGCCGAGAGACAACGCTTAAATGGAGGTTATGGTCACTATGATTCTTGAAATTGTCCGAATTTTCGAGGTTAATATGGGTCGAGGTTGTGGCTTCAAGGCCCCTTGTTGTGACAAAGTAACACTTTCCCTGCACAAGGGGAATAAGAGCCGATGATGAGCGAGAGGGAGACGGAGCGAAGAGAGGCAGAAGAAGTCGACCACTCAGCAACTCAGAAACAACGACGACCCAGAAAAATAAGTCCAAACGATATACATAGTTTCGGACTGTCTGGTACTTGTTCGAGGGAATGCTGGCTATGCAGGCTCGAGTGCTATACGTGACTTGGACATGAAAGATGAAGTACTAAGTTTATGTATGTATGTATGTATGTACATATATACATACATAAACTTCTTTTCCGATGGTAAAAACAGATTATTATCATGTTCAGGCATTGAGGAAGTCTTCTGCTTATAATTGCAGGGGTAAAAGTAGGGAGAAAGCCAAAAAATGAAAGCAGGATAGAATTGGCGCTTCAAGGACCAAGAATAGGCTCTCTTATTCTTAAGAGCTATTTGGCAAGTTGCATAAACGAGAATGAGACGGGTCATTGCTATCTCACATATTTTATCTATGATTGCCTATATTTAATGACCGCAGTTACACTTTCTTCATTATATTGGGAGCTTGCACGAGGTTGCCACCTAGTTCATTTTATACATCAGACAACATGAATAGTTAGGCAAGGCTGGCTGAAGTGTTGAAATGAAAGGAAGTAAGTAATTTGAGTAAAGTTGGGTCGAAAGAATGCAAGGTCGAATGCAACACGCGACTTGAACATGGATGATGAAGTGAACTTAGGTTAGTAGGTATGAACCTTGTAGGTACCTACTATTTTATGTATGTAATATGACTTTAAATATTTATTTGCAGGCTCTGATAATGGTGTCAACTATATTTGCCGGCATTATGAGGTACTATTTCTTGGCCATGTTAAAATAATCCAGTTTATTCCGGCGCCAAAATGGCAATAGGGCATTGGTCAAAGACAAAAAGGGCCTAGCGAATGTCGATGCTCTCGAGGGCGACGTTTTCCGTGAACTCGATCGACTTGTAACTCTCCGCATTCACGTGATGCGTAAAATTATGGCTGTAGTTGTCGTTGATCAAAATCTGCAAAATGAGAGAGCACTTTTTCCATGCATTAAAAAATAAAAATATACTACTGACGAAATTTTGTAAAGCAAGCAGAGTTGCGGCTAGCCTTGAACGACTTCTACTCATTGATGAAGGTCACATAGAAGCCGACGTCCACTTCGAATGGGAATTCGACCGGTACCTTATGCTCGGAAGGATACGTTCCACTCACTTTGTGGTAAGCACAACCTGAATATGAGCACACGGAAGAGCTATTAAAGCATATAATAGTGGCTAACACCTATAAAGTAAAACAAAATTTGACCACGCCACATTTTGAGGGCTGGTAACTTTGTAACAATTTGTTGAAGGGAATAAAAGTAGTTTAAACTTTCGGAAAATACGTTTTAGACAAATGCATATGTAATTATATATGTTTGTTATAAATTGAACGGCTGCTTTAACGCGAATCTGCACAAATTATTTTTCAATGATCTCCTCTATTGGAAGAGGGTGGCACCCTACATTTCCCGGGTTGCCTATATACGCCTTCCAGTGGAAGAGTTCGACTCCATTTGCGCTACGAAAGTTGATGGCGAACGGAATCGCGATCGGCTTGACATACGCTTCGACTGTCTGACCTAAAGGTGCTTATTTAGCATTAACTTTTTCCACTTGCTTTAGAAAATCAAGTTGTGGATAGTTGGATACCAATACGCAGATAGCCGCCCGGGAAAGGACTCTCGAACGAGATCGGGTTCCGTACTTTCCGCGGAGTTCAATCTTCTTGAGTTGAATGGCGCCGGAGACCTATGAATAGAAAGAAGCTCGGCAAGATTTTTTTAAGTATTTCGAGATTTACTCTATTACAGTTTGGCAATCTTTTCGTTTTTTTATTTATTTATTTTTTGTATTGAAAAATAAAAGTAACAGATCTCGACCTTAAAGCAATCGATCTTCTTGAGACCCTCGAGTCCATCGAAATTGTTCACGTAGACGCCGTTGATCCTCACCTCGAAGCTGTTGATGTGAAATCTAGAGAAGAAAAGTTGTTTTCTTCTTCTTCCAGTTATGTTATTACATACATCCTCTTTATTCACCTTTATGATCATTTGAAACTTTTAAAAAATTTATAAAGGGGAATAATAATAAAACTATTATAGTAAAAAAATAGTCTACATGCCGGATTCGCAGCGCGAGCTCAACGTCGGGATTGAAGTTCAGGTCGAACGGCTTCAGCCAAATTGTCTGATTGGTCCGTGTGCCATTCTGCAAGGAATCATTTTAAGACAGGATGTCCATAAGACTCGAGCAGGCCCCTATTATGACCATTTTTTTTTTCGAGTTTGTTCACCAAAATTGGGTACAGTATACAACTCGACGTGGCCAACAAAATAGGCTATATTTAAAACTTGAAAAAAATTTTCCGTGCGGGACCCGGTGCACCAATTTTTAAAATTTCATTAGTCATAACTCGCTTAAAACGCATTATTAGACAACCATCGAGGTATCATTGGATAGCTTTTTTAAGGGGCTTTAATTTTCATGTTGATGATGTTTTCATAAAATTTCATCTTGGCCCTAAAATACGGCCCTGAATATTTTCGAATGCAGTTTTTCGCGAAATTAAGTATTTTATGCTCATTTCCACACAACCGCTCCTACATAGGCTTAAAGTGCGTAACATTTGCTACAACTTATCTGTCTTTCAAAAAAATTTAAGGTCCCGGACTATGGTTCCAAAACTCTTAAATATGCTCCAGTGTAAACTGTAACACCGTGCAAGCGCATTCTTCGATCGATAACTGCGCTCAATGTCAATATTACAAAATCGTAAGTATATCATCTAAGAGCTCTCACGGAGGTCTTCAAATGTTATAGACATACTTTTATTGAAAAGTTTCAATTTATATGGGAAATTTCGTTCTGTACAATTAGAAGGCTTAAAAATCTACTTCAAAAACATTTTCGTCTGTCGAAACATACATCATAAGAAAGAGGATGAAATTTGGTACAAGATGAACCCCTTTCAATGGAATTCCATGTATACGATCTTTTGTTATAAGCCATAATAGTAGTATAACAAGGCCTTATGGGAAAAACTGTAGAAAAAAAGGATTGGAATATTCTAATTCGAATAACCTAAAATGTGAATTCTTGGGCGAAATGACAGCGACGCTACTGGCAGTAATTTTATGATTTATAACAAAAGATCGTATGCATGGAATTCCATTTAAAGGGGTTCATCTTGTACCAAATTTCATCCTCTTTCTTATGATGTATGTTTCGACAGACGAAAATGTTTTTGAAGTAGATTTTTAAGCCTTCTAATTGTACAGAACGAAATTTCCCATATAAATTGAAAATTTTCAATAAAAGTATGTATATAACATTTGAAGACCTCCGTAAGAGCTCTTAGATGATATACTTACGATTTTGAGATATTGACATTGAGCGCAGTTATGGATCGAAGAATGCGCTTGCACGCTGTTACAGTTTACACTGGAGCATATTCAAGCGTTTTGGAACCATAGTCCGGGACCTTCAATTTTTTTGAAAGACACATATGTTGTAGCAAATTTTACGCACTTTAAGCCTATGTGGGAGCGGTTGTGTGGAAATGAGCATAAAATACTTAATTTGGCGAAAAACTGCATTCGAAAATATTCAGGGCCGTATTTTATAGCCAAGATGAAATTTTATGAAAACATCATCAACATGAAAATTAAAGCCCCTTAAAAAAGCTATCCAATGATACCTCGATGGTTGTCTAATAATGTGTTTTAAGCGAGTTATGACAAGTGAAAATTTAAAAATTGGTGCACCGGGTTCCGCACGGAAAATTTTTTTCAAGTTTTAAATATAGCCTATTTTGTTGGCCACGTCGAGTTGTATACTGTACCCAATTTTGGTGAACAAACTCGAAAAAAAATTCCTAGGGCAGGCCTTGATCGAAGGATACTGACATGCTCTCTTAACTTTTGGTGTACATCTTCCTGCAAATGTTTGCCCGGTCGTTGCCAGCAAAAAATGGCTTTAAAAAGCTAATGAAAACAGAAAAAAAAATTTTCATATCGACCTTCAAGCGAGACTTGAGCAGGAGCGTGTTGTTATCGAATCCAAGATCCTCATGCAGCACAACGCCTTCGGGGCCCTTCGCCAAGAGACTCAAGCAGATGCTGAAATGTTTTCCTTTAAAAGGTGAGAAAATGATAGTTTAAAAAGAAGAAGACGGCAAGATGACTGTTGTGGTGAGCATGTTGAGGAGTTTACTGAGTTGCTGGCCAGCACACCGAAGACGGTAAGCGACTGGAAGGGCTCGAGAGTCTCCGCGAAGTGCGAGAAGAACGGATTCGGCAGAAACTGTAATAACAAGAAGTTGTTATTTTGTCAACTTCTCTCCCTTTCGCTGTAGAAGACCAGGGGAGGGATAGGTTTATCATTAGGAACCAACGCCAAGACAGACGGGGGCAACCGCTCACGAAGGGCCAGGGAGGGGATAATGATGAGAAATGCCACGAAAATACAATCGGTATGCTAATGATGGAAAGGGCTGGAAGGAAGGAAACGTGAGGAATGGAACATTACGTTACATTCCATTACACATCTATGTGGAGGAGGAGCTGGTGGAGAGTAGGAGAATAATGCAAACAGTGATGTTCGCAGTGCTATCAGCCTGATCGAGTCTAACGAGTGAAGATTTAAATAATTATACTCCCAATTCTCCCAAGAAGGCGTGGGCCTCTGGAAAAACTTAAATGTTGGCTCGGGCGTCAGGGAGATACTGATAAGATAACATAAGTTGCGAGAGGCCGGCGAGAAGTGACTGAAATGTTCGTCAGTTGAGAAATATGTCCGTTAACACCATGAATTTTTATGGAATTCCAGAGTTTTCGAAGGGGTGTGAAGAAGTTGGTTGGATAAAGAATTGAGAATTGTTATTCGGAGGGACAAAGCCTACATCGAGGCCATATTTCTTCGAATTGATCTAATTTTCGAGGTTAACAAGGGTCGAGGTTGGGACTTATTGGCCCATTGTGGTCGACCAAAGTAACACTTTTCCTTTTCACAAGGGGAATTCAAGCCGATTTTTGTGTTTCAGTTAAACCTCGTTCATGATGATGAGCGATAAGAAGACGGAGCGAAGAGAGGCAGAAGAAGTCGACCACTCAGCAACTCAGAAACAACAACGACTGATCTTGAACCAGGAAAATGAGTCGAAATGATTTATATTGACGCATATTAAACTCAAGGCGAGGTTCAAATGCAAATAATAGCGTTAGACAGTTTAGCGGGTCGAATCATTTAAAAAAACATCCTGATATGCAAGTAGGCTTCAAATTGAGAGGAGAATTGTAAGGACGTATTGATTTAGGATAGAAATAGTTTTTTTTTAATTCAGTAATACATAACCTTCTGATTGCGTAATAGTGAAAGATAATGGCGATCCAAACAAGAAGCAGAAGAATAGCAAAGAGGGGATATGAAAAGACAATGTAGGCGATTTAAACGGCGTATATTTTAAAATCAATCATGATATACAAGAATGAGAGGAATTAATTAAGGATTAAAAAAAATCCCGGGAGGCGCGACGCAAATGGTAAAAAAGTATACGCTGTTTCAAAATCCTATTTGATGGAGCTAAAAGAAACTCAATCATGAATTCGTGGTCCTTGCAATTAGCCTGACGTGTGTATGTTAGCACGAAAAAGCATGTGAATTGAAGAGAGTGACGAAAATAGTCAGAAAATTCAAATATGTAGACTACCGTTCTCCTTAAAAAAATATTTCCTTTGGAATGACGTCGATATGAGAGGAAAGAAAAGAAGACAGTAATGACTCAGCAGATGACGTTGTCGAGCCGGCCTGACACCTCTTCCAGGTTGCGGGAGAGTGGCGGGACAGTTTACCCGAGACAGTTTTCGTCCACCCCTGTTAGCAGCATATAGTATTCACAGATGATATTTAAAACGTATAGTTTTCGAGCTTCTAGAATATGTCGCGGATCCCCTGACTCCTCACACCATCAGCCTAATTGCGCTCTATATTTTGTGGCCAAGGTTGCAGTTTTTTGTTTTTTGTTTTTTTTTGGTTTTTTTGGGGTTTTAACAAAAAACTTTTTTGTTTCTTTTTTTTGGGGTCGGCACAAAAAAACTTTTTACTCGGAATCTTTCATATATCCCTTCCTCCTGCAAAATTTTAAGATTAGAGGGTTCTAATTTCTCAATTCTTTATATCACTTTTCAGTATAATTGTCATTTTCGAATCTGTTTTACGACTTTTATTTTGTTATAGTTGTTGTAGATCAAGAAATTAACCAATTTTCTCTTTTAAAATTACGATTAATGCAAATTTTTTTTGTTTTTGTTATTTTTTGTTTTTTTGTACAAAAATTTCTCCTTTTTGTTTTTTGTCCTAAAAAAACCGTTTTTTTGGTGTTTTTGGCCCAAAAATTTTTTTGGTCAGTGAGGTTTTTGTTCTATATCCCTGTTTGTGGCCCCTCTTCCAATTCCTCGCTCTGTTCTATTTTTTCAGTCGAACATATTGTTAATTAACACGTTATTACGCAACGTCCGCGATCCCATCCACATTCACATGACTGCGACGAAGCAGAGTAGCTTCAATAGAAATCTATCAATATATTTATGTACATACAAAGGTATTTTGAGAAACAAATTTTCGTGACCTTTTTCTATAATTTCAAAAAAAATCCCATAGTTTATTTATTTGCAGTGCAGTCCGGTGCAAGAGATCGCTGAAGTTGTCAGTTTTTTTACTCATTTAACGAACTAATTTTCATGCATTGAAACTGCTTGCGGTTTGCTTTAGAATTTTATCATATTATTTATTCATGTTCGTGAGAAAGAAACGGAAAACTGACAATAAAAAATTCACTCAGCCTGATGTGGAAAAGGTAATTGATTTTTTACGATAATTTTTTAAAGACTGTCAGTAATGAGTGAAGAAAAAAGCAATAGTAAATGCGAATGCTTAGAGCTCTTGCAAAGCAGAAAAGTGAACACAGTTGTTGTTGAAATAAAATGCATTCATGCTGTAATAGCAAATAGAAAAAAGTGTATGGAAAATAAGCATGATTTTCATGGATGGAAGCTGCCAAGTATGCATCTTATTGTAAGCAGAATACAGTTCGAAATGAAAGTGTTCGAGACTCTCAGTTAATTTCTCTTTCTCTTGCATTTGGCTCTCCGTTTTTTCTCTTTCTCTGACATCTTATTCAATAACTTCACTTCAATGGGACTAGTTGCCAATAAGTCTGCGAGGGAACGGAATTCAAATAGGCCACTCCGCCGCAACTGCCACTCATACGCCGGTTTCATGAGAGCCAAACGTGCTGCCCTCGCCGTTTCCTCCAAGGCAGCCCTGGAAATAGTTAAGGAATAAAACGTTAAAATTGAAAACATTTAAGGATTAAATAGTTAAAGGACTGCGATCACCGAAAAATATTTAATGCAGATTCGAAATGCTGCGTCTGCCCAGTGATTCCCCACTCTCATTCTCGCGTGCTATTTCGCCAGAAACCCACTGCGTAAAAATAGCACGCGCGAATGAGAGTGGGAATTTTAAATAAGACATATGTAATTTTTCAGTGATCGCCCTCCTGTAAGGAGCAAAATGTTGCATTGCTATAGTAAAAAAGAGTAAATAAAAATCAATCAAGGTAGCCGTGAAAAACTTATTGCAAAGATCGCTTAGACAATTTTATAAGGTGTACTTAATAAATGAATGTTTTTTTATAAATGGGCTAATGATAAATAAAATTGTTTAAGTAATTAATAAAACAAGAACAGCCGTGCCGTGTAGTGTGAGCCGCCGCATACGACAAGCACACGGCGCATCTTGAAAGAGTAGACAACGACATTGTCCGGGATCTTCGCCCACGGACTCGACTGGCGGATGACGCCGCAAACGCGTCCGTCAGGCAGCGCAATCACCAGAGAATGCTTTCGCAACTTCCTCTCGGGCCTTAAAGGAGGCAAAAACTCAATTTTTTTGCTATAAGGATGATTCTGTGAATGTGTCCGGATTGAGCTTGTGAAAGCATCAGCAAAAATTGAATTTACTAAACTAAAAGTTAGAATAGTAATTTGCATCTGAAAAGAGTCGCCTGATCTTGAGGGAAATATTAGTGATTTATGCAGAACTTTAATTTTAACATTAGTCCTATGACCAAAATACGGCCAAATAGGATTGACGAGCATATCATGACCGAAAAGCGTGAAATATCGTCGTTCGGCCGTAAAATATATGCCGGCATGTTCATGATTTACCAAACGGGCGCAAGCCGCAATTTGAAATCGCCCAATCAAACGCATGTTTTAAGAGAAAAGGTTTCAAAGCAAGGATCTTGGCAAACTGCCAGGATCACGTTGCTAAAATGTATCGTACTATAAGATCGGCCATTTCGTGCTAGGAGTTTCCGAGTTTAAGCCTCCTTTAAAGGGGCAAAAGAAACATGTTTGAATTCGAGCCTTTTTAATTGAAAATTGTAGCAGCGCCTGGTTCTCTTTTTCTAAATTGCATGCTGTCACAACAGCGAGACAGCGTGCAATTTAGAAAGAGAGAAACAGGCGCTGCTACAATTGCAAGCAACCCTTCCATTATCTGTACATTAACTCTTTCACATTAGTCCTATTGCTAAGCTATCGCACTTATCTCATTCATTTAATTTCATCGCATCACACGTCGCACTAACCAGAATGTGCAAGTTCAATATTTACAATGGTCAGACGAATTCAAATATATTGCGGTTGATTTTTTATGCCGCTTTGAATATTGTCTTTCGAATTGCGTCATCAACACCAGAAAAGCTGCATAATTAATGATTGCGCTTATTTTCTAAAAATTAAGATGACAAACGCTTACCACGGCGGGTCTCCGCCGAATATCTTTCTGAACCAGCTTGCACAGTGCCGGCCGTGTTCAAGGATGACGGAATCATTTGCGACATCAGACCCGTGCTCTCGCCCATCGGGGACACTGTGGTAGAGTGCAAACGGTTCGAGTCGCTTCTTCGTCAGTTCCCGCCATTTTCCAGTCTCATTTGGAGGGAACTGGATCGACGTACGTCGCCTTCCAACGGCTGCCCGCGCCCTTAAATAAGGCGGAACATCAGCATCAAATCCACCCGCCATGAGAAAAGAACGAGAGAACGAAAAGAAACATTTGAACCAAATTGAGGTATTTAAAGAAAAATATTGGTTTAGCCCATGACCTCCTGAAGCGCTAGTAGGCTAATCATTGGATCCTCTTTTAAAAGCCAATTGTAGTTTGCAGGCATCATTGAGAATTACTGCTTCTCACACAAAAGCTTTCACGATAGTAACCAGAATAGAGAGCTTGATTACAAATTTGAAATGTTGAGGTGAGGAAGTAAAAAAAATATGCGTGCCTTGTTGCGGACTTGGCCTCGAAAGGTATAGGATGCGCGGCCGAGTGAGTCCGCAAAGCGTCGCGCGTCGTCAGCTGTGTCTACTTGAGCCTATCTATCGTCGCGACTGCTGACGCGGACGCAGCTGTTGCGGCACGCGCGGCGTCGTCCAATCGATGGCGCATGACGTGCCTTTTGTGGTGGATATTCTCGTCCGCGTACGCTTTCCACTTTTCGACCGTGACTAATTCGAGCGTCGCGATTTCCTCATGCAGCGCGATCGTCACCTCGGTCGGCAGGCTTGCACACATTTGAAAGGCGTGCACAAGACTCCATTCGAGGTCGACGTCAAAGAGCGCAGACGAGGGAGTGTAGCGGAGAATCGAGATGAAGTCGCGCTCGATGACAGCGAGCAGCAGTTCGGTGCCGCTCACGAAGACGCCACTGCCCGGACAGAAGCCACACTCGGCGTCCGTCGACGACTGCGGGAGGATGGCGCAAGTGAAACTCCGATCGAAGAGACGACGAAAGAGATGCCACGGCATCGTCTGAATCATGTTGTAGTGTCTTTAAAGGTTCAAGAGAGTCATTTGCAACTTTTTTTTAAACGTTTTCAGACGTTTGTAGTCGCGCCCCTCAAAAACGCATGCTCTCTCACCCGTCTGTCAGACAAAAAGAGCGTGAATTCAACATTCAACATTATTAAGCTTACGGCTCCTTTAAGTATTTTCTAGTCAAACGAATGGTTCGCTCACCATTGATGTGAGTGGAGTGATAAAGCAAAAGGCGTCGACGGCAAGCGCTGCGCCAGGGAAACGAAGAGCGGCAAGCGACGGGCCCCGCGATGCCCAGAGAATGACAACATCTGAGATTGCAATCACACGAAATCCGGGATCGATGCCACTGATTGGATGCAGAGAGCGAATGCATCTGTTAGCATCCATGCCTGAGGAGGGAATACAAAGACAATGACATTTGAATTGGCTCCTGTTCAAATAGTATGCATGTAGTAAATAAATAGCGAAGGCATTTTTTGTGTGTGAGACATCGTGGAAGACGCGCGGAAACGAAGAGCAAAGTATCTAGGCACTCGTTCATATGTGCATAACAAGAGGAGAATGACGCTTGTAAGATGAGCTTATGCGTTGTCCTAACAAAGTGCGAGAGCATTGGGCACGGAGATCGATTGAAAATAAGATGCAGTCTGAATCGCTGACACACCGAGGGAGGGGTTGAGTGGCTAAAGAAGGCAAGCACATTGGAGACCGTGTACGTCAAGGAAGGCACGCGAAATTTATTTCCTTCATCTCTAACTCTCCGGCCACTGAAAGCTCTACACTCCTCTCTCACTTGACGAGGGATTCGCACTTAGCACTAGAAGGCGTGAGGTTTGGGGAGCGAAAAAAGAAGAGTTATTGATAGGCTCTGATGAGCCTGATGACAAGTAATTTGAGCTGCTAATGGGGTGAAGAGATCTCTGAAATGGTAAAAGGTGCTGGTGAGAAGTGAATTGGCGCTCTAACACTTGCAATAAATGATTATAGTGCGAGCGAGTCAGTATCAAAGTGTCGCCAACTCTCACATCAGCATGCATATTTGAAAGCTTTCAGAACACACGGGGCCAAAATGGTGCTGCGCTGTCTCCACCCTATCGCCAAACCATCTAATACTCACGGCAAGGAGTCTGTGCTCGCCAGCATGCGATCCTTTGGCGCCTCGGCGTCAATGGCAAACTATACGATCGCGACGCCTACGACTCTGTGAGAAGTCACATATTTTCCACAGCGGCACTTCGCTACGGCGATGAATGCCCTCCACGTCCTCCACTCCGTCGTTTTGTTGGGCGAGATATATCAGTCAGATCTTTTTTTTTATTTTCGTCATTTCGCTGTTTACTACACACATACATACATACTTTTCCAGTCCTTTGAACACTTTTTTTTCTTCCGCAGTTCACTGCTTACTTTTTTCCAGACCAACGAATACTTCATAACTCCTCTTGCCGACCTGACGTCTAATCCGACAAAGCATGCGACGTGCGTGCTCTCATCATTGGCGCCCAAACACACGTGTCTGCCGCGTTAGCGGCCGCGACGGGTTTCTTCGCCGTTGATGACTTCGTCACCTACAACAGATCCTCAATCAGGATTCATCAAGCTGTCGCATCGTCTCCGCTATTTGACGGCGATATTCAATGTACGCCATGCAGCGATTGGTTCAGCATAAGCGGCCTTTGTTCGACCTATTCAATGGTCTTCCTTAACGCGCAGGAACGAAGACATCGCTTACATGCATGGAAAATGGTGTAGAGTAATGTGTGGATAACGAGAGAAGAGCGATAGATCATGTAATGCTTGGAGAAGAGGTCAGCCTCATGTGTAAAGTGGTTATGAAAATGCGCATTAGGACAACCGTTTTTATATTCGCGATATTCACTGTCAGCCTTTTTTGTTTGTTTTGAGCATAATCATTACGAGAGCATTCCATTTATAAGTAATCCGATTAAGGATACGCTTTGTTATTTTTCAGTCGTTCCTAAACAAGAATAGCGGCTTAATGTAAATAAAGCAGATTGTCGATGTCCGTTCTGTGCTTGCCTTTCTCGCTCTCTTTCTATCTATCTACCTCTCCCTCTCTCTTTCTAGTTCTCACCCGTTCTATCTCAATCTCTCTCCCTCCCTCTCTCTTACTCACTCTCTCTTTCTCTCACTCTGCCTCTCTTGTTCTATTCCTTTACAACTGTTCCGTTTTCATATTGTCCGCTTATAAAGACCGCAGACCGATTGAAATGAAAACGAATTTGTTTTGAAGAGAAAAAAACATACCATGACTAGACCACGGATTATGTCCCTCTCTCTCTCTCCTGACAATGAGTATTAACTTAAAAGGCGCGAGAATGAACGGAATGGAGACGAGATGTCCTCCTCCGTCTGGCTGCTCTTACTGCAATTTTTTTTGCTCGTTCTCGCTCATCCAAACCATGCCAAATCTGAAGACGATGAAAAAACGGTTAATTTCTATTTCTAATTTCCTTGACTTCTCAAGCAGACAAAAAATCCCTAGTGTTAAGTTGATCGTATACCTTAAAAAGGTTTTTTTTAAATTTTACTCTTGAATAATGCAGTAGTGATTTCTCTCAAAATGAACTGATTGTGAGCCCCTCTTTTCCTCTTTTAAAGCGCCGGAACGAAGACATTGCTTACATGCGAGAGAAGATGGCGGAGATTGGCAAGAAGTCAGAAGCGCAGATCAAGAAGCAAGAAGAAAAGTGGTCGCAGGGTGATCGCAACGTCATCGAAGATGTTGTCAAGGTGAAATTTTATTTTTATTATTTTTTTATTTTAGAGAAACTTATACTTCTTCTTCTACATATTTAATTTTATTCTGATATTTTTCTAAGGAATATGAAGAAGTAATTACATACTATATTCAAAAGCAGACGAAAACCATAAAGTTGTTCTGAAGGGCATTTCTTCTTCTACGCATATATATAATAATGTCATTCTGATATTCTTCTAATGTATACAAAGAAATAATTATAGACAAAAGTTAACGAGCGAATAAAATAACATGAAATGTTGAAGGACGAGAAGAAGCGCGAACGGAAGATGGTTCTGGAGACGGGCGATGGCGTGGCGAGTATTAACGAGAAGGCAGGAGTAGCAGACGGCCTCTACGGAGGAGACATCATTCTGACCAGGCACGGACAGCCCTTCCTCTTTCCCCATTCAGTTGCCATAATGATCTGAAGTATCTATCGTCTGCTTCACAGAAATCAGACGGACTTTATCCTATCGTCGGCTGGCGAGGAAAATGACACTGAGAATGAGGCAGCCGAAGGAGGTAGCGAAGGCGGAAGAGCACGCCGTCAAGCATTCCGAGACACTCGCTACCCAACCACCATCTGGAGCAGCGGCTTCTACTACTACTTTGACAGTACAACAAGTCAGAGCGTCTCAGTCTTGATCTCTTCTCTCACTCTCTCTCCATATGTCAGAATCTTTCTCTCTCTCTCTATCTCTCTCTCAACCTATTCAACTCTCCACTCTCTCATTTATAGAGGGAACTCACGCGGAGACTGTCGCTCGGAAGGCAATCAAGAAGTGGCATGACAACACTTGCATCAACTTTTATGAGAGCTCCACAGCGTCGCAAAAGGTGGCTGTTATTTCTTTTATTGTTATTTCTTTTATAATTTTTTTTATTTATTTTATCGTACGTTAATTAATATTTCGCTGAAACAGAACAAAGATATGATGAAAATGTCATCCGTGTATATGCCATTACCGAGAGAGGGAGAGAGAGAGAGACCATGAGAGAGAGTATACTTTATCTCTGATCTCTATAGTGATTCAGGTGATGATCACCAAGGGCTCCGGGTGCTGGTCGTACATCGGCCGTACGGGCTACGCGACGCAGAGCCTGTCACTCGGCACCGGATGTGACTCGGTGGGTGCCAAAGAAAAACTGTAGCCCCGGGAATTCTGGGGGTGCCAGGTAGAAGGGTGATCTTTACACCCGGGAAGTCTGTGGGTGCCAGATAGAAGAGTGACCTGAAGCCCCGGAAATTCTGTGTGTGTCAGGTAGAAGGGTGACATGTGTAACCCTGGGATCTGTAAACACCGGAACCGGGTTTTGCTCCATGACCCAGTTCTGGTTAGACCTCTCTCTGCTCATGGTCAGGTGGGAACCGCCCTGCACGAGATTGGACACGCTCTCGGCTACTATCACGAACAAGGCCGACACGACAGAGACTACTATGTGTACATCCAGTCGGCGAACATCAAGGTAACTCATCCTTCTGACGGTCGGTCTCGTCCATTCACTGCCTTTCGCCCTCTCCATCCTACAATTTGCAAGCACCTGTAGCACTGCTTCACCATTAGATCATGGCCATCTGATTAGTGTGATTCTTTCTTGCGCTGGTAGCGGGAGATGTGTGAGGAGTTCCCCGTTGTAGAGTGGCCAAGAGAGCCAATTCAATAAGCAGACGACAGCGACGAACTACAACTACGGTTGGACGTACGACTACGGCGGAATCATGCAGTATCCGGGGACAGCGTGCGTGGCTTTCTTCACTTATTTCTCTATATACTACAGTTAGAGATTAGAGATTGAAAAGGGAAGAATACTGATGAATTCCAGAAGATAGAAAAAAGCTACTCAATAGAATAAATCAATTCGAAAAAATCTACTCATTAGAATAAATCAATTCGGAAAAGATACTCATTAAAATTAATCAATTTGGATAAAAAGATACTCATTAGAATAAATCAATTCGGAAAAGGATACTATTATGCAGATTCTCTTCGAACGGCTCGCCAACAGTTGTGGCCCGAGATTTCCAGCAGCAATCGACGATGGGCTCTGATATTCTCTCCTTCCGAGACATCCTCGAGATGAACGACCACTACGGATGCAGATGTTGGTTGTCTTCTTCTTCTTTTCTGCTCTTAGCCATCTGCCTAGAAGGAGAGGAAATCAGAATTGGAGAACTGCGAAAAGAAATATTGAGAGAGAATGGAGAGAGAGAAAGTGAAAGGACGATAGAGAGAAACAGAGAGAACTAGAGGGGAGAGAGCGGAAAAGAAAGATAGCGAGAGAGAGTAGGATAGAGAGAGAAAGAGATAAAGGAAGAGAGAGAGCGAAAGAGAGAAAGAATTTAGCACGCTGCAACGGCTACACCACGACCTGCTACCACGGCGGCTACATGCACCCGCGCAACTGTAACATTTGTCTGTGCCCACTCGGATTCGGAGGCGCCAACTGCGGGCAGCGGGTAAGGAAATGAGAGAACGATTGCGACAAGAATGTCTTGTCAAGGCTCTTTTTTTATTGATATCTTCTCATTAATCGAAGCATTCTGTCATTTGACTGTTGTAATG
Organism: Allodiplogaster sudhausi; assembly: GCA_945643635.1. Lineage (NCBI taxonomy): Eukaryota > Metazoa > Nematoda > Chromadorea > Rhabditida > Diplogasteridae > Allodiplogaster > Allodiplogaster sudhausi. The sequence continues at coordinate 638,411 of CALZFC010000027.1, read as the reverse complement.
AATACAATACAAAAGTAAACAATAGTTGATGACAGCCTGCCGGGTGTGGCCAGAACTTCTACGCCACGACCAGTGGCGGCTCCTTCAGTGGCACCATCGGTGACACTTCTACCACTGTCTACGATGACTTTAGCTACTGCATCTACTGGATTATAGTCAGTGCTTTCACTAGTCAAGGAGACAAGTTTGAAAAGGTAGCGAAGAAAGCGTAAACAAAACGACATATATACATGCATCTCTATTTATATATTTGTAATTAGATATGGGATATAAGGCTCGTACGGCTCCGAGCCTCTAGAGCCGCTAGGAGCCGCGTTGAATTACACGCCACAGAGTGAATATTTTTGCTTTTGTTACTTGTTCCATGCTCAGAAAATATTCCTCTGTCGATTCTGCTAGAAAAAAGCGGAATAAAATGCCGAAATAAAAATACTCGGAGCCGCTCGAGCCGTATCCCCTCGCTCGTGGGCGGTACTGTATGTATGTATGGATGTATGTATGTATATGTTGACGCTGTTTATCATGCAAGGTAATGAAATACACAATTCTTTTGCTGAAAAGAATAAGAATAAAATAGGCACCTGCCGGGATGCGCGTCAAGGCAACGCTGTCCATCTTCAAGACGAGCCACTGCGTTTCTGGCTGCACATACGGAGGAATCGAACTGAAGCGACAGCCAACTCTAACCGGACCGCGGTTTGTTTACTTTTTCATTTATCAAACTGTTAGGCTGTCTCTTTATATCACTTTCAGTCACATCATACATATAGTAGTTTAATAAAATACTATTGCAAAAGAACACTAGAAAGAGCACTATCACTAAAAAAACATTCTTTTCTTTCCGTCGTTGTACTTCTCGAGCAAAGAATGCAAGGTCTTGTTGTAAATGTACGATGGAAGGCTTTGGGAACTTTTTCTTGAGTACATCTTGAAGATTCTGCTGCAACTCGGATGCGGGCAGGATCGTCTACTCGAACTCAAATTTTATGCCAATCATTGTCTACCGTCGCTACAACTACATCCAGTACGGCATCACTTATGTCGCCTTTTAGTAGAGAACATCTACGATTGCCCTACTATGCACTTTCACTGAATCTTGAATAGAAGACGAATAGAAATCGCTAAGATTCAGTCGTTCTCGCTGACCATTTCATTTCATTCGCGCTGCGGAAACCTAAAACCAAGAACACTTTTCAATTCAGTGACTGAATTTTCATTTATAATTGTCGAGACATTATTTGATGTTGATAAATATATGTATGAGCAGAGGCAGACCTTTCGTATTTATTGATGCAATTGTTCTGATCAGAAAACAAAGTATGCAGACGTCAAGATTGTACGAAACGTAATAAATAAATCGAACTCGTGATTTCGAGTGGGCGGTGTGATCGGATCACCGAATTTGTGACGAGGACATCATAAATGCTCAAATAAAAACATAACCAAACATCAGCACATCGAAATTTGACCGGTCTGCTGTCCAAATATTCTCGATTATGGCCTGGAAAGACGCGAATGCACCTACTTAAGCGGGCATGGACTCGGTAAACACCAGCTCAGCGTACAGGATGCAACCCACACTCTTCTGTCTCGCAGTCGTTTTGCTGGGTGCTTCCGTGCTCAGGCCGAAGAACCCGCCCTACGGACAGCTCTCCGTGAAAGGCACGAAGCTGGTGGGCGCCAATGGCCAACCCGTGCAGCTCATCTGAATGTCACTGTTCTGGTCTCAGTGGATGGGACAGTATTTCAACAAGGACACCGTTAATGCACTCGCCTGCCAGTGGTGATTGAACGTTGTACGTGCCGTGATGGGCGTCGAGCAGGGCGGCTACCTCAGCAACAAGCCGGGCGAGCTTGCGAAGTTGCGCACCGTCGTGGATGCGGCCATCGAGCAGGGCATTTACGTGATCATCGACTGGCACGCCCACGAGGCACACAACAACAAGCAGGAGGCGATTAACTTCTTCAAGCAAATGGCCACCGACTACGGCAAGTACCCGCATGTGCTCTACGAAACCTTCAACGAGCCTCTCCAGGTAAGTCTTCGGGGCGGTCCCTTCGCTACTTCAGCAATCACTTTAGGTAGACTGGAACGGCGTTCTGAAGCCCTACCACACCGACGTGCTGAAGGCGATTCGCGCCATCGACCCTGACAATGTGGTCCTGATGGGTACTCCATCATGGTCAGGAGCCTCGGGCATCACAGACGCAAGCAACTCACCTCTATGGGGTATGCAGAGCGCACACTCCATTTTACGACGTCCTGTTGTAATTTAGGTCAGAAGAACGTGATGTATGTGCAACACTTCTAATCTGGTTCGCACCGCGACTACGAGCGAAGTGCCTACTCGAAGGCCGCAGCGAAGATCCCCGTTTTCATCTCGGAGTACGGCATCTCCGAGGCTGACGGCGGCTCCAACGGCCAGATCTACACGGAAGAGACGAACAAATGGTACGCACTGCTGGACCAAAACAAGGCCTCCTATCTCGCGTGGTCGATCGCCGACAAAAAAGAAGCCTCATCGGCGCTTAAGCCTGGCACCCAGCCCAGCCAGGTGGGCAACGACTGGCAGTTGTCGAACTCAGGCGTCTTCCTGAAGAATAAGATCAAGTCTTAGAAGCTGTTCTCATGCAACGCCAGGGGCTAAAGTGGCCCTAAGCCCCGCCCCGTTCGACAGAGAGAGAGACGATAGCCGCCTCTTCTTCTCAACAACTCCAAACCCACTGAACCTTGCCGTCGTTACCATTGTCACTGATAAACTCTATTCGATTCATTGCGTTGTGTGTTAAGGGGAAAAACATCCGCATATCAATCTTAGCAAAGATGAATGATAGGTGCATCGCGAAAGGTTGAACGCTGAAGAAAAAGATCGCCGAATTTCGCTATGCTTAAAGAAGTATCCAACGAAAGAAACCGAATGTGATAAAATTACTCTTAAGCGATGAAAACTCGCAACTGGATGAGAGTTTATTTACCTCCTGCTACACAATTTCAAATATCAAGCACATTTGCATCTAACCTCTCTCAAGTACTTTCGTTATCTCTTTTTCTCTGAAATCTCTCTCTATCTCATCCCTTTATGAAAATGAGATGCTCTTATGGCTAGTTTATCGTTACAGCTTACATTACAGTACTAGTTGGGGGGGGGGGGCGGTAACGGGGGGTTAAGGAGCGGAGGCGGCAGCCGCCATCTCTCGTCTCCTCCGCTCTCGCCTTTACTGCCATTCGGCCGTTCTGTCTCCGACTCGCAGTAGCCTCGCCTCTGTTTTACTCTTCAATTAATCTCTGTTCTAATAAGTCACCAATTTTTGTGACATAGTCAACCGTTTTGCTTGAAGGCAAAATCAGAGCTCTAAATCTACTAATGTTAAATCGATCCAACATTTATACTTCTTTTAAGTTTATTTTCGACTTGTCACGTGATTTGACAAAATTTGCCAGATAGCTTACTCTCTCTCCTTCTTTCGATCTATCTCGCGCTGTCTTCTATCATCTCTATTTCTTTCCCCCCTACTGTCTCTCTTCTTTTTCTAGTTCTCTCTCTCTCTATCATTCTCTCCTCTCCTTCTCCTTCTCTCTCTGCATCTCTCTTTTCCTTCCTCTCTTTCTCTTTCTGCCCCGCGGAAAAGTAGCAGGTTTGCGTGGACGGCACTAGCTCCTTCTCCCTCCCTCTCTCCTTTTATTTTCCTTTCTCTATTTCTCTTTCTCTCTCTATCCCTCCCCCCTTCCTTTCGGTCCTTGTCGTGACATAACCGATTTGCTAAAAAAAAAAAGTTGTAAAGAATTATTTGGAAAGAAATATTACAATAAAAAATTACACCGAATCATTATAATGACTTGTATCATGTTCGAGATGAAGTGATAAATAACTAACAATTGTGTAAAAATTAATAAATTAATAAAACCTATTATTTAAAATACAATTGCACCGACCGTCGGCGCCATGTACTTTGCCATCGGGCAGCTCATGCATGTTGGAGTCGCGGTGGTTGTCGTGGTCGACGTTGTCGTTGATGATGTTGTGGATAACGTCGTCGATGACGTCGTCGAAATCGTGGTGGTGGTTGCCGGGGCTTCCGTTGTGGTGGTCGCGGGTGGCTACTTTGTTGTGGTTGTGAGTGCCGTGGTGTTGGTGGTGGCTCTTTGGCGAGGTCCTGGACAAAGAACTAACTACATACATATGTATTCTAATAATGTTCATGTTGATATAAAGCTCAGTTAACAAATGATTTATAGCATTTATAAGTAAAAATACTTGTAAAGTACACCTATCATCAATTTAATATATGGTATTTACGGCTATTTTGACTGGATAGAGAGATTTCAAATTACCAAAAAAAACTCTATAAATTTCAATAACTTTGTGACTCCTTTATAAACAAGTGAACAATGTCAAGCTTACTTGAAAACAACAATTATTTGAATTTTTATTGCTTTTGCTGTCATCTCTCTCAAACAGGACATTATGTTACTTACCATTAAAGTTGGACAAAAGAAATAAGAGTAGCTAACTTGTTAAGCTCGGATTGTGTAGGCTGCATCGCCATGCAAGCACAGCCAACGCGGGAATGAACGCCGTGATGAGGAGGACAAAGGATCTCGAGTATACTTGCGAGCGACATTCATCCCTCTTTCCTCCTCTCTTCCTCTCTCCTCCTGAACGCTCTGCTTAACGCCAAACGGTTTTCATCTAAATGGATTGACATTAAATGCTGCCATATGCCGGAGGGGGAGAGGGGGGAGGTCAAGGACAGTTTTTGATGGTTTGGGATGAAAAACTGCTAATTTCGCCGATAAGTCCGTTCAACATGAAGCATTATGAAACCTTAAAAATTTGACATGCAATCAATAAATGATGAAAAAGAAGAAGACAGAAACCCCAGTATTTTGTTATTTCCCTCGTGCGCAAACTAGAGCCAAATCGAGGGCATTTCCGCACAGTTTTGAAGCAGCGAAAGTTTGAGTGTTCTTTGAGCTGCAAAAGAAAGCGTCCGACCTGAGGACAGGTTTTGAGTGCCCGGCAGAGAGAGAGAGAGAGAGAGAGAGAGAGAGAAAATGTTCATTGTCGATGTAGATGAAGATGTGTTGCTTGCAGAGAGGGTGACAAAGGATTTCAGAGAGAAAGAGATCTTTCTGAGAGCAAGAAAGTTTGGAAGAGTAGAGAGAAAGAATATCAAGAGCGAGGGAGAGAGAAAGAGAGAGAGAGAGAGAGCGAGAGAGAGAGAGAGAAAGCATAGGCATGTGAACTTGCATTTTATTACTTTTTACAGCCAGCTGACTTCAGTGGCTCATTTAACCTCTTATTTCATGAGACCTTTTCCTCTCTCTCTCTCTCTCTCTCTCTCTCTCTCACTCTCTCTCTTCTCTCTCTCTGTCCGCTTCTCTCTCCACTTTCGCTCTCTTTCTCTTCATCTCTCTCTCTCTCTCTCTCTCTCTCTCTCTCTCTCCCTCTACCCCGCGGCAGAGTAGCTCGTTTGCGATGGAGTGACTGGTGCCTGCAATGAGCCAAATCCATCAGAAATAGGATGCTGCACGGGATGCCGCAACTCTTCTTACTAACGATAAACCATTAAACTAACCTGGCTGGGGGGCTCTCGTGATCACGAAGACGGGACCTCCACGGTGAGGCGTCGCCATTGCACTTCTCGGCGGCGCTGACCCGTGTGGCAGCCCCAATCGGGGTTCGCCAACAGCTGCATTTTTGAGTGCGATGCTGCATTCGCGCGGCTCCTATATTATCAACGAATACGTAATTAGTTAATAACGTGGAGCAATTTTTTTTATTCCCATGTCGGAAACAGCAGAAAGAGAGAGAGAGAGAATGAAAGAAAGAGAGAGAGAGTGAGAATGAAATAAAGAGAATGAGAGGTAGATCGAAGATTCTTGTAGAATCACTTTTTTCAAGCACTCTATCTCGTATTATAACCGTTAAGTGAAGTTTTTAGTTTAAAAGTTTCTGAAATTATATATACTATTGCCATAAATGGATATGTCAAGCAGTGCTCTAAAATATTTGAGATAGTCTAAACGAATCAGATGAAATCAATAAAGCTAGCTAAATGTAGCAGCTGGCCGAAGAACGGTTTAAGAGAGCCTCTCTGTAAGACTCAAGGAGAGGTCCATACAGGCATGCCCTAGATACAAGATGACGGATCCCAACTTTGAGAATGTAGTCAGGCATGACCAAGGACTTCTCTATTAACTTTTTGGAAAAATTTTATTCTTATAAAAATTTTCTCTCCAGGAATACCTTAAAGTGTGCTAAAATTTTGAAAATTCATATCGGGCTTTAAAGTCAAAATTTTTCACTATTCTTTTTTTATTCGATTTCTCGTCGAATACTTCATAAAAGTATCTCAAGACTTTCCTTCGAAAATTTTCATTTTTGATGTTAAATTTTGTCATGAATTTTTTTTGTCATGAATTTTCACTCGTTGAATACCTAAACCTCATTTGCGCGTGGGATTTTTATTTCAGATTAAAGAGCATGAAAAACTGTACAAGAAACGGTCCAAGTTCAGTAAAATCTCATTCCCAGAAGCCTCGAAAAAGTAACTCGAATAGGAGCAACTCTCACCTGACCGAATATGGTAATATGGTTACAACTTGCCAAATCTGACAAGCTCACAGAAGATAAGCAGACAGTTTTATTCAGCATCTTATTCTCTACAAAAGGTGTCCATGACATTTTCATAAAACGCGCGTTTTAGTGATAAAAACTTGAAAATTCAATTTTCAAACATTTTGGAAAATAGCTGAAAACCTATTTCATGAAGTATAGTGTGTACGAGCTTGCTGAAAACAATATCTCCGTAGCTTTATCTTGGAGAGCAGAAAATTCTACACAACATATATTCTTAACGCATTATCTTGATTTCCCACTTGAACCGAAAAGTTGATTTCAAATTCGCTGTTCGAGCTAAATTTGGCTTCGGGTGTCGTTTATAAATGAGTTAACTTTAGAAATCGATGTTTTCGTACAAAATAACAATCTTTTTCGTGTTCCTGGTATCAAAACAACCCCTCTTGGTCAAATTTGGGAAAAAAAAATTTTTTCGATCTTACTCTGCCCATTTCGAAATTTTTTTCGACCTTTGACCGCCCATGGCGAAATGGAAGTCAAATTTCCCCCAAATTTGACCAAGAGGGGTTGTTCGATACCAGGAACACGAAAAAGATTGTTATTTTGTACGAAAACATCGATTTCTAAAGTTAACTCATTTATAAACGACACCCGAAGCCAAATTTAGCTCGAACAGCGAATTTGAAATTAACTTTTCGGTTCAAGTAGGAAATCAAGATAATGCGTTGAGAATATATGTTGTGTAGAATTTTCTGCTCACCAAGATAAAGCTACGGAGATATTGTTTTCAGCAAGCTCGTACACACTATACTTCATGAAATAGGTTTTCAGCTATTATCCAAAATGTTTGAAAATTGAATTTTCAAGTTTTTATCACTAAAACGCGCGTTTTATGTCATGGACACCTTTTTGTAGAGAATAAGATGCTGAATAAAACTGTCTGCTTATCTTCTGTGAGCTTGTCAGATTTGGCAAGTTGTAACCATATTACCATATTCGCTCAGGTGAGAGTTGCTCCTATTCGAGTTACTTTTTCGAGGCTTTTGGGAAAGAGATTTTACTGAACTTGGACCGTTTCTTGTACAGCTTTTCATGCTCTTTAATCCGAAATAAAAAATTTCACGCGCAAATGAGGTTTAGGTATTCAACGAGTGAAAATTCATGACAAAATTTAACATCAAAAATGAAACTTTTCGAAGGAAAGTCTTGAGATTCTTTTATTAAGTATTCGACGAGAAATCGAATAAAAAAAAGAATAGTGAAAAATGTTGACTTTAAAGCTCGATATGAATGTTCAAAATTTTAGCACACTTTAAGGTATTCCTGGAGAGAAAATTTTTATAAAAATAAAATTTTCCCAAAAAGTTAATTGAGAGGTCCTTGGTCATGCCTGACTACATTCTCAAAGTTGGGATCCGTCATCTTGTATCTAGGGCAGGGCCAACTGGTGCCTTACTGAGAGGCTCTCTTAAAAACAAGAATTTTTTTTTGTAAAGCTGTACTTACTACAGCAGTTGCATGCATTTTCTCTTTTATAACAGAGCTACAAATAATTGCTTATTTTCTTGCTTAACTGATTAAAAAAACATTTCTTCAAGAAATATTTATTGAGTAACAGGGTTGAAGCATCGGTACTGAAAATGAGGTTTGTAAGATCATCATTACCAATAAAAACATCCGAAGAATACGCAGTAGTGGTTTATATCCAACAAAGAGTCGTTCAACGAGTGTATGGATGGAATATAAAAAAAAGCTGTGAAGGCTTACTATTCAATGAACGTAGCAAAATGTGTATCTTTTAACATTTCTTAATTCAAATCCATTGGGGCCGCGCGGACGCAGCCCCCCACTCAAAAATATAGCTGTTGGCGAACCCCAACTCGGAGCTGCCACACGGGTCAGCGTCTCCCGAAGTGCAATGGAAACGCCTCACCATGACAGTCCCGCCTTCATGATCGCGAGATCCATCCAGCCAGGTAAGTTTAAAGCAAACGACAGAGGTACAGTCCCAGCAATTCTTGCACCCTATTCGGGATGTGTTTTCCTTTGCTCTGGATATATAGACTCAATCGTCCTTTGGTTACGTTTGGGTGAGAGAGTGGCCTCCAGAACGACAAAAGACACACACAGACTGTGGGAGATGGATGCATAGGGAGAGAGCGAGTATGAGAGCGAGAGAGAAAGCGAGCGAGAGAAAGAAAGAGAGAGATATATAGTGGGGAGAGTATGGCGATATGAGAGAAGAGAGCAAGAGGCCGGCGAACACATTTGCCCTTCCCAGAACAGTAAGAGCAATGAGAGGGAGAGAGCGATATTATACAGAGGCCGAAAGACCAAAGGTGGGTGACCATTCATAAAGCCGTCAAGAATAGGATGCTGCTCCGAATGCCGCCCCTCTCCTTACTAAACCATTAAACTAACCTGGCTGGGGGGCTCTCGTGATCACGAAGACGGGACCTCCACGGCGAGGCGTCGCCATTGCACTTCTCGGCGGCGCTGACCCGTGTGGCAGCCCCAATCGGGGTTCGCCAACAGCTGCATTTTTGAGTGTGGGGCTGCGTTCGCGCGGCCCCTAAACATCCTAATGTGATTTGTGTATCCCTTCAATCGTTTACTATGTGAGTTGCTGTTAAAAGTTACCAATTTACATACCTCAAAGATAACAGTTTCTTTGTCAGAATGAAATACATGCATGTCAGTTCGTATTCCCATTTTTATGTTAGCCTTGATCTCTAGGATTAGATCGCATCCGGGAAGTTGTCTTCTCCCTATCAGATTATTTGACGGTTAGCTTGCTACCTTCTGACGGTCCACATGTGCTTGAGTGAGCGAAGAGAATTAATGATGGAAGGGCAGATTAGCTGGAGTTCTCTAGAACATTCCACGAAGATCACATCTTCTTGTCATTTGCTATAAAGTCCAGATGCATAGAACATCGAAAAAGGCTAGCAGAGTCCAGCGGGATTGATGATGAAATTAGCCATAAAAGAAGAAAGCAAGTAGCCTGCAGTTGACAGCTTTCCAAAGTGGACATTTCCGCTTTCAGACTCTCACTTCTCACTCACAAGAATCCTGTATGCTCTCGAGATAGAGATCTTTAGCTCAGAAACCTGAGCTGATGTTGAGAATTAGTCAGCATGCATTTCCTCTACTCGATAATTAATATTAGACCATGCTAAACGCCCTTTGCATACGAGTACAACACTAGCGTAAGGGAAGAGGTGCACGTCTTGGCCATATACCGTATTTTCTCTATTAGTACCCCCCCTTTATTAGAACCCCCTCCCTCTAATAGTACCCCCCTCTGATAAAGCCATTGAAAAATAGAACCCCTCCCTCTAGTAGAACCCCCCCTCCAATAGTGCCCCCCCCTAACAGCCTGAAAATCTCAGCTCGAGACGTACCTCGAATGGATCCTGGAGGTATGGGATGCTCTCTCCAATGAAATCATTGCAAATTCATTCAAAACATGTGGTAAAATGGATATTCCAGTGATGATTCCTATGAATTCGACCTACGATTCTTCTTATTTTGAGAAGAAAATGTTGTTATCAAACTTTTAGTGTCTCACATTGAAAAATAGAACCCCTCCCTCCAGTAGAACCCCTCCCTCTAATAGTGCCCCCCTCTCGCAGGGCTATTGAAAAATAGAACCCCCGGGGGTACTAATAGAGAAAATACGGTATATCGTGTTCTTACGCAAATTTGATCAAGATTTTGCTCAAAGTTGTCGTCGGTTCATCACCTCGCAGTTTTTTTAGCTGCTATTCACATACAACTTACTTTCATTGCTCAATTCACTCTTTTGCAATGTTGCGTAAAGTAGCCATATTCATTATTTAATTATTGCACTTCCTTTCACTGGCGAATTAACTATCCCTCTAGTGAATATACAGCCTTGGTGCAAGAATATTCATAAATGTAAAAAAAAGAAATTAACGAAAGGTCGCTTTTATGAAAACTTGGGGACGAAAAGTTGCCAAGATAAATTTACTATTACGAAACGCCTATTGAGGAAAGGTTAGCAAAAAATTTGACGAAATGTCTTTTGACCAAGTGTCTAGACGCCTGTCTCTAGTATGTATATATCCCTTGCAAGATGACGTGAAGTCTAGGTACATGCACTCACACGAGCCATTGCATATGGCAGGAAATACGAGACACGTGTGTTTCTGTTAATTTCCTCCCTCGCACTACATCCAAATAGCAATACTGCCAAGTGCATGAATTAGTTTGTTGGCTTCCACGTCATCTATCAATAAGCTATTTAATTCGATTCGTCCGCTTTTAGTCTAAAAGAATAAGTGACGCCTAAAATATATGTAATCCAGACGAAGGATGGCTTCCTTTAATATCGGAGCAATAGAGCAGATATTTACCATGAATCATGTATGCACAACAGAACAGAAAAAAAACATTTAGAAACTTTCGACCGAACTTGGGTAATGACAAATTCAAGTCGATTATTTATGGACATGTTATCGGGCCACAATTGGTTTTTTTGCACTCGAGTAACATACCAGGAACCAAATATCTCGAAAAAAAAACTTCATCCTTCTCGACTCCCACACATCGTCGAAAATATGTTGCATTAGGTTTAACCGCACGCTGTCTGAGTCTCTTTCTCTTCCCTTCTTTGGAAGACAGACTGACAGAGGAGTTAGTATCATCCATTGTTCAATAATATGTACATACATAGATATTCACCATCTACATAACAAACACCGTTCAATGACAGAAAATAAAGCAGGTTTTTTTTTATCTTTATGCACACTGCTTGCGACCTATCCCATTTGTGTCATTGACAGGCTCATAACCGCAGAGCCATAATTTAGCAGTCACGTCCACTCGGAAGCCTCAGACCCATCATGGCCATGAAAAAAAGCCTGATAGTACATATTTGTGTGAGACGCAGAGCGAAACGCTCGCAGATAAGATCTTGGGTCGTGACCGAATTCAGCATTTCGACTGAATGCGGGACTTTATGTCATCATTTTTGTAAGGCGCTTTTCACAGAATGATTTCCATTTGTCAGCCACCTTGCAGTATTATTTATTTATTCTTGGTTGTTGAATTCTTGTTATTTTGTTGCTTACTTTGTATTATGATGTCATTATTTGCACTTTAATGAAAAGGATAGTGTCGCCCACGCTCTCGAATACACTTATATTTAGGTGAGAATCGGATGCCCTCCATAATCTGCTACTCAGTGATGCGGAAATTGGCGACAATGTACCGGAGCTGCACCCGGATGACACTGACACATTGTCAGTTATGTGCCATTTTTGTCTCTTCTAAATGTCTTCTCCACTCCGGGATGTTCTGTTCTTCCTTATTGCTTGTTCATTTAGAACGACTACTCTTTTTAAACATGCTTGCAATTTGTATTCCCTTGTTTTAGCAGTATATGTATGTTCGTAGTATTGAAGTTTTAGCTTTGGTACATCCCTTAAAGGCAGACTGGACTGTTTCGAGAAGCGTTTATAAGATGGCTTGTAGTTGAATTAAATCCCTTGATGCTTGTTTCTGGTTGACTTTTAACAGTATTTTAGATGTTGAGGCTCAAGTTTTACTGTTGGTGTGAACCCATTATTTCGTATCTCGCCTTTTGAATTCATTTTCTGTATTAATCTTGCTTATTTTTCAAACTTCTTGTTGCATTATTATAAATGATTTGAGGAGATTGATTAAAGAAGAGATTGTAAGATAGTTTAGTTTGATTTTGCAGCAAGGTGCTATGCATCAGCTCTCCGAACATGGCAAAAAAAACTGGTCATAACCAGTGTCTGTGGCATGGTCATGTCAAGTGGTTTATGGAACATGATATTTGTTTGTTTCATTTTCAACCGTTCAAATTTTAATGGAACGACCGGACGCAGTGAAAGATTATTGGAATTCCGATAATATTTCGCTTTCTTTAAATAAAGCATCTCGGAACCTCTCGATCCCGGATGTTTCATTTAAAGAATGCGTTCTCGTGAAAGTGCGGAAAGTGATGAGAACGTTCGCCTCCCTTTCGCGTGTATAGAACAAGCAACGAATGTACATGATGAGATTCACACCAAAAATGGCTATAGGATGATCCCGTCAAAGTCACCTGGAAACGATTGGCTTCCCGGCTTATCTCGTCCGCCGTTCGCTTGTGTCTCAAACGTATGGAGGAATGACTTTTGCATAGACTCTTTAAATAATGTTTTCGAAGCAAACAACGCTTCTTGAAACCAAATTTGCAAGCAATTCGTGGCAAGAGTGTCACAGAGCGGGCTGCTGACTTGTAGGGAACTAGTTTTCCCAAGAGAAAAATGCATGACTTGAAAATGGAACATTTCATCTAATAAATACAGTATATTTTGATGTCAATGCTTAAACGCGGCTTTTATTATTATTATTATTATTATTATTTGTTTTTTTAACCATTTGTGTCTATATTAATATCCTTGTAGTTGCAATGCTTCTTGTCTTCCATTCCATGCCCTTCTGTCTCTCATGCCCTTTTAATCTTCGCCCTTCAATGACTGGGGTCGTTCTCAATGCGGACTTATTCTCCAGCAGCTGTTTTGACAGGGAGGGCACTAATGGATTCTCTTACAGAACGAGAGGCCTTGGCATATATGAACCTGTGTTTTTTCTTCTTTCCATCATTGTTTATTCTTCACCGCGTTGTATGTATTTTTTACCATTTATCACCACAAATCGTACAAGAATGAAAGCGCTTTCTCACTGCTTCCATTAAAGAACGCGGTTTGGCATTCTGGCTAACTAATGCTTTCCTCGCATCCATTTTCCCATTTTCACTTGGTTTCTGCCTTTTCTATCGGGTCCTTGCTTTCACCTGTTTGGCCTAACCGATTTGTTGCATCTGATGGATGTCTCTCTTCGTAGCCTCCCGTTCCAATCCTTTTTTTTCTTTTCCAATTATATTCCTCCCTCTCTATATCGCTCACTCTCTCTCACTGATATCGGTCCCTATTTACAACTCTGAGTAGAGACAAGAGAGAAGCCATTGGTCTCGTTCTCGCAGAAAAAGAAGAAGAAGAAAAAAGTGTCTTGACTCCGCCCACATTGTGCACAGTATAAAAGTAGCATGTCGAATTCTGTCAAGTTACTAATTGCCGCTGCCGCACATCTTCCGCGCCGCTGCCGCACACTACACCGAAAGATGATGAACCGCTACAGTATCGAAGTCATCTCGGCCATCGTTCTCTGCACGCTCATGACGGCCTCACTTGCGTTAGTATTTTATTCACTATATTGTTTTTGTTCATTAAGAAGATAATTAATTAATCAGTTAATTAAGAAGACAGAGGTGGGTGAAATTTGATTGATTTAACAGCGATACTGTAAGGAGCGGCTAGTATCATGGTTCAGACTTTATTCAGATGAGATCATTATGAATTTAATAGACGAAACATTTAGTAACTTTGCAAACAAGTCCCAAAAATATTCACAAAGAGTAGCATTTCTTTGATGCGCGGGGTTCTTCTTGTTACAGAATTTGGGAAAATAATTTATTTTTCGCTAACCATAAGGTAATCTAAACTTTTATATATAAAATTTTTCTTTAAAAAATTCCAGAAACTTTTGAAATGAAAATTTTGAACTGTGAAATGGAAAGCATTGGTTTAGCTTATTTTGGTAATTTTTTTTACAAATTGTTAATGAAATTTTCCAAAGTATGACTGAAATGTGTGCTTGGGCTTTTTCGAGAAAGATAGCTACGAATTCGCAATACAGTTTTGATGAAGCCCGTCTCTTTTAGCGAAGCCGTAGTTTCTCCATAAAGTGACTCATAATAAGCAACAATTATTTGCGACTATTCGTAAGAAAATACAACTGTTTACATACATACGTAGTAGATGGAAAAGAATTAAATTAATCTACTGCGTCGTGTAAATCTAAAGATCACGAGGAGAAGCGTAGAAAAGCAAGCAACGTCGTGTTGTCGTGTTAATTAAATACAACCAAAAAATATGCAGGAGATGTTTGATTCGCTTTTCACTGTTAATATGCTTCCGGATTCGTGTAAATTTAATTAACAGCTTCGACATCATGTCCTCCATTAGCAGGAAGTATCAGGAAATTTTGAAATTTTGATCGTTCATCTTCATATGTAGACGAACACGTACATAATGGAGGCCAACTCTTGTCTATATAGCATGGTCCTCGTATTCAGGGGAAGTATATGTATGTACATACATGTGCGTAGATCGGAAATTAAAATTACAAAAAAAAACCAAGACAGATCAAAACGTAGCTCTAACATTACGCCGTTTGGGTGCATTTATTTAAAGCTAAAGTTAATTTAGCGTGGCAAGTCTGGCAGTTCTATGCATGCATTTCTTTAAAAGATGAACCCGGAACAAGACTTGTCGACGCCAGCGAGACAGTTTTTAAGGGGTCTGACGTATAAATTTATAATGAACGTCAATAATTAAATTGAATACGTGGACAAAACGTCCCAAATTGATTTTGGTTCGTTGGTAAAAAAATAATAACTGTTCCTGAATGCTCTGGTTATGAAATGAGCTATATACCGTTCGAAAGCTCTCGTCTAGTAGATAACGAACATCATAATTTAAAAAAAACAATCCGAACGGATCTATTTCCCTGAAAATCTAGCTTTAAGACATGAATACTTTGAATCCAACTCCAAAATGAATGAATGAACTCTTTTAAGAATGCCGAGCGAGCCGGTGCGCATGCTGCCCTCTCGCTACGATCGCAACTGCTTCTTCTCTCATCTTGGATGCGTCTTTGGCCGACGAGTGGTTGGTTCAGCTACACTCTTTCCTAATGAGTCTTCGGAACTCGTTTGCGGAAAAGAAAAACAAAATGACCACTGCTTATTGTTAGGCCCTAGTCCATCTTATGGGACTTATAACAGTTTTTTTTACTTTAAAAGCAGTGTAAATTATAATGCCTTCTGTTATGGGTTCAATTCCTTCTTCAGAGACTTATCCCAGTTTTGTCTGAATAATATTGCTGATTCATAACCGCTTCATGCGCCGACGCGCTCGCTACTGTGAAAACATTAATGGAACAGACATTCTCTCCAAATTCGCGGGGTAGCAGAAAACATGTTTTCAGCTGTCTGTGATGTGGATTTCTCATCTCGTGAAGAAATGTTTGTATGTTGTATGCGTTCGCTGTCCCAAGCTCCCACAGCCTTTGGCATATTCATGTTAATTTGAAAAATAATTGCATATACATATGCATAAGAGTTCACTGAGATCAAAACAGCTTCATTCCGAACATTAAATTAACATTTCTGGTATCATTTCGTACTTGGAGTGCTTCAAGTGGGGGTGCTAAAGAACAAAAATATTTTTTTTCCATTTATCAGCTTCGCCTATAACATGACATTCTTTGGAACGCGTCTCGCCTAATAATCGTTTAAATCGCAATTATACACAAACAGCACAGACTGTTTTTTTTCTGTTCCGAGCAATTGTCTAATATTTCTATAAAATAGTATTATTTACTTACATATGTACCTCACAGACTTCTTTTTTCAGTACCGAGCAATTCCGGTGTATGACTCCGCACCCGAGATCATCCGAGTTAGCACTCCAAAGCCAGCTCGTGGTCAGCGAGAATCACGCACGCGTCCCTTGCTCCGACTGGGCAGTCGTTACCTCCTCAACACGCCCACACGATCAGCACAAGTTCCTATGCGCTCCCTCATATACAAGACAATGAATAACTTGTGAAACCTAGGCATTATTAGAATTTCTAGCACAGTCGACCATCAGAAACAGCCAAAATAGCTCTCCATTTTAGAGGTGTTTACTGTTTGATCATTGAATAGAGGCGCAAACATGATTCTACCCAATTTTGCCTTTGGTGATGGCATGTACTATCTCAATGAAACCAGAACTGTATCTGAGTATGCGGGGAGAAGAAGTTGATTTGTGTGTCGTTGGCGAAATAAATTCTGCCACCTACATATTGTCGTCTTGAATTTGTGTAGATACCTCTCCAACGCTGCCTTTAGGAAGGTGTGCTTCTTTTTATATGTGGATATGTATATCCATTTTTATGCTCTTCTCACTTTATAAGCGTTATTGGTAAAGAGTTCTTGTTAAATAAAAAAAGAAGTTTCGATGTCAAGAACTGTGAAGATCTCTCATCTTCACCGTATTCCGCACCCGAAAGTCGCGGTTTGCACTTAGAATGGAATCCTTAGTTTCGTCGCCATGTTTGGATGACACGGCTGGTGACAAGAGAATGATGCCTTTGATCGTGAATCGGTGGATGAGATTCCGAGACGATTTCCGCACCCAGATTTCGCTTTTTTCACTTACATATGTATGTATAAAGAATCCCTAGTTTTAACAGACTATGTACCAAAAAGCGCATTACGCACCCATAAGTCGCCGTTTGAACTGATAAAGTTACCTCGCTATTTTTGGACAAAACTGTGAGAAAAGAGAATGATGCCTCTGATCTTTAGTCGGGTGGTTGACATTCCGCGACCCGAAACAGCTCATGTGCTATATCGCATTACACGCAACATTACGATGTTATCCATACATGAACTCGTCTGAACCTGCCCTCTACTCGACTACATCATATCAAGCTGACAAAATGTAATCCGCTTATATGTATAAACATAGTCATGAGCATGGCTTCCAGAACGATTTGTACACACACCAAACAACACATAAACGCAATATCGGGTTAATTTGGTAATTTTCAATTGAAAGAAAAGGCCTCTTGCACTTATATTTTGTTTTCTCGAATTTGTTATCCAGACACCTCCTTACAGAAGGCATGTCAAATAGAGACAGCGATGATGCATCTTATGAAGGCTCTTTCTTGCTTGTCTTTTCGAAAATTGCTCGAATTTGTTTGATTTGATCGAACCCAATAGGATTTGCCGCGTCAGGTGTCACCACACATAGAAATTGCTAAATATAATAAATATAAAAAAAGAAAGCCGCTTGCCAGAACACTTTTGGCACAAAGAGTAAATGGAATCGAAGAGAAGAAGCAAGGGCTTATATTTATTTTTCTCTTTTAGATTAGCTACGGTTCTTTATAATTTAGTGAAGATTAAGTAAGATAGATGATTCCGGCAGGCGAAGAATCTTCGAAATCCATCGCATCCCGGATCCTAACGACTATTCATTAATGCCTTGTATTACGTACCAGATAAATGCCTTTAAAAAAACATGAGGGAGAAGAGAGATGACTGCGAATTTCATTTAGAGCCAATACTAGCTGCCAATTGACGGAGGAGCCTCTCAATTCCTACCATGGCACGGAAGCCTGACCGTGCATTGTGTGAGGCCGGAGATTGAAAAGAAGTATGGAGGAGGGGGATATGTAGAATGAGAGACTGCCTATCCCTCGTGCGAACGCGCGGCAATTCAAACCATCATTAATTATTTTTTTTGGGTAATCGTTCACCTTTAAAGCACGCCTTTCCCGGTTGGTGGCGTCTTTTTCTATAAAAAAAAGAAAAGAAAAGAAAAGAAAGAGTAATGTGGCTCCTGTTTATTAGAGTGTGCAAAACAATTCATTTCGATTGCTGCCACGAAGGCGCATCTCTGCAATTAGCAAAAGAGAGTGGCGAAAGGGCGACGAAGAGTGGCGCCGCACTTTTAACATGCTCTCTTCTTCGCCAGCGAACGCCCGTCAAAACATTGCAACGATTGCAAAGGCTGCAGAGGCTACTATAAAAGGCGACGGCATTGGCTTGCAGAAATATCTCACTCACTACTCCTTCTCATTTCGCCTTCTATAGTTCTATTACTTTTTCTCTTTTCCCTTTTCTGCTTAAAAAAATACTTCTTAATTAAAGTCTGCTTAATGCCCATTATTCAGGATTTGCTTAACAAAAATCACTATTCTCTCTGTAGAAAGTATCTTGATTTCCTAATAAATAAATGTGCCTGATATCTGTGCCACTTGAAATAATAATGATAGTATTGTTATTACGCAAATAGCTTTACTGTTATCATTTCTATCGAGAAAAAAAAATGTTTATATCAAGTAACCCCGTATAAAATGTCGACAATTACAGATGCAGTCCGTCATCGTTCTCTTCGCTTGCGTTGCCTTCGCAGCGGCCGGCTACTCCTCGTCTGAGGTAGATCAAAATGCTGTTTTTTTTTAACTCACGTACCATTATCATCCATTTAGGAGGGAGGCCAATGCGCCGGCCAATACGGCTCCGACAGCCACAGTGGAGAGGTGTTTTTTTGCATTTAATAAAGATTGACCATGAAAACAAAATACAAATAAGTGTTCAAAATGCAAAACGTTTTGGAAAAAAGAGGGCGGGTGACAATGATAAAGAATGTATTAAGTGTTCTTGTCTAGGTTGGAGGCTACTACGGAAACGGCTACAACAACGGCTACGGCAACTCGGTATTCATTGACTCTGACTGAGCATTACATTTACTTTGAGATCATAATTACAGGAATATGTATTTCCACTTAGGTATATAAAAAAATAAGTAAGCATGAGGAATCTGAATAATTGCAACCTCTCCACGGATTGGGACTTTACATATTTTAGAAGATTCACTCTTAACTAGAAGATCATTCAGAAAAAAAAAGTAATTTGGAAATTAAATAATTTCAGCCGTGCGGCTGCGGCTCTTGCCGCCAGTCTCTCACGCAGCTCGTCTACCCGCGCAACGTAAGCAATTCTCTCTGCATCTTTCCGCCAAATTGGTAATTAGTGAAATGGCACAAATTAGATGGCCATGTTTAGGTTGTGAAGCAATGCTCGAAGGGCTACAAGCTCCCTTCAATCGTCCGCGTCACTCCGGTACTTGCATCTTTGAAATTATTGTATAGCCATGTGTTTTTCCCTTATCATTAAAATAAACACTTATAATTTTTTTTTTTTTTTGAAATAATTGAACAAAAATGACGAAGTCCACCACAAATTTTGCAGACCGTCATCCGCAACAAGGTCTTCAGAAAAAGCAACACCCGCCGAGTCAGCCAATTCATTCTCAATTTCCTCAGAAATCCAGTTTGCAGAATATAGATCAATTACTGCAGGTCTACCACGTGAAGCCCGTCCATTACGTTACTCGCACTCAGATCGTCCACCGCAAGCCATGCGGATGCACCAAGCTCAAGGTTAGCCTTTCCCATCTCACTTTTTCGCAACTCATCTATTTGCTCTCGCTTCTCTGCCACATCTCTGCTCCCTCCCTCTCTCACTCTCTCTCTCACTCTCTGCCATTCCTCAGAGCTCTTTTTTCTCGTTCTCGCTAACCCTCTTTCTCTCCAGATCAAGCGCCGTGTCCTGGTCCACCAGCACGCGGAGAAGCCGTGCGGCTGTGCCCGTCCCCGTGTGATCTACGTCAACAAGCCCTGCAACACTTGCGGAGGCAGCGGCAGCCACAGCAACAGCAACTCGGCCAGCGGCGAATACGGCTATTGATTCCTCGGCCGACCCGCATACCAATTGATTCATTCTCCATGATTTTTATTAATATAATAAAGAAATTGTTCTATTAAATATGGCTGGAGAAGCGTGGCCACCTCGTTCAAAGAAGTATGACAGAGTATTAAGTGCAGCTGCTCAGGCTCGGTTCATGAAAAGTTAGATTAATAGCATGAATACTTTATTTGCATATACATATGATATTATACTATAAATAATTAATTTATATCATCAGTGTTCGATAAGAAAATCCCCAAGTACATACAGCATATGTGTATGTAACTAAGCATTTGAAATCGGTGAAGCAGGTGTAGCAAGAATGACATCACGTCGCTTGCGCTTCTTGCAACAGCTGAAAAGGCATCAGAATATAATTAAGAAAGAAAAAATTAAAAACATAATCTAAAAGATAAAATATGCATTAAGAATAAAAAATACTAACCCGCATCCTCCGCATCCGCATCCGCAGCAAGGACAGCAGCAGCAGTTGTTGCAGCAGTTGTTATTGCAGCAGCAGTTTCGGTTGCCGCAGTTCTGACAGCAGCAGCACTTTTTGCAGCAGCAAGAACAGCACTTCTTGCATCAGCAGCAGTTGTTGCAGCACTGAACAATAAGATTTAGATTGAGAAGTATACAATGTTGATGAAGAACAAGCATTGTTGCAGCACTATTCAATCACATTGAAATAGGGAAGTAGACAATGTGATGAGTTTTCCTTAATGATAGAAAAATCTGGAAGAACTAACATTGTTGCAGCAATTGTTGCAGCAGTTGTTATTGCAGCAGCCACCGCAGCAGCCGCAGCATCTCTTTTCTCTGCCGTTCAGAGAAGTGGAGTTCGATTGGAGAAGGGAGGCCTGTTTGTTAGTGAATGTCTTGAAACGGGCGACTGCATTTGAAGATAGCTGAGCGGAAGAGATCTGATCCTGGCTGGCTTGGGCCGGAGATTGGAGGGAACTCATCGTTAGAGAATCAGCTGCGAGGCATAAACCCGAAATGACCACGAGGATGAAGATGCTACAATGCATTGCAGGCTGAGGTGGAGCTTCAGTTGTCGGTGTCAGACAGTCAAAAGAAACCTCATTTATATGTACCAACTTGCCACCAGATGAAGATGCTCTTGACATTGAGACTTCTGGCGAGGGGTGAGAACATCTTCAAGAGAGCGCAGTAGTTCAGGAAGACAAACAAACGCCAGAGTGGACATTCGATCATGCGTGCGTTACACTTTTCTAATCGCCAATCATCTCATCATCAAGAGGTATCAAGATCTCAAGAGAATCTTCTTCATCTGCCAGGTTGGTATAAAAGAGGCTCAATATGATTTGTCTGGCATCGACAAGTGAAGCTCCTCCTCACTATCAGCCTGCAATGCATTCTAGCATCATCTTCCTCGTGGTCATTTCTGGTCTATGCCTCGCAGCTGATTCTCAGACAAAGAGCTCCCTCCAATATCCGGCCCAAGCCAGCCAGGCTCAGGTCTCTTCCGCGCACCCATCTTTGAATGCAGTCGCCCGTTTCAAGGCGTTCACTACAAAACAGGCCTCACCTCTTCAATCGAACTCCACTTCTCTGAACGGCAGAGAAAAGAGATGCTGCGGCTGCTGTGGTGGCTGTTGCAATAACAACTGTTGCAACAATTGCTGCAACAACGCAAGTTCTTCCAGATTTGTGTTTAATCAAGGAAAACTCATGTCTTTGTCTACGTCTATATCTCATTGTGATTGTTCAGTGCTGCAACAACTGCTGCTGCTGCAAGAAGTGCTGTTCTTGCTGCTGCAAAAAGTGCTGCTGCTGCCAGAACCACTGCTGCGGCAACCGAAACTGCTGCTGCAATAACAAGTGCTGCAACAACTGCTGCTGCTGTCCTTGCTGCGGATGTGGATGTGGATGCGGAGGATGCGGGTTAGTGTTTTCCTAATTATGTTCTTATTGCATATTTTATCTTATTAAACTATATTCTGATGCACTTTCAGCTGTTGCAAGAAGCGCAAGCGACGTGATGCCATTCTTACTGCAACATCCACTTCTCCTATTTCAAATGCTTACTCATCGCAAAACTGATGTACAATGTAAATTATTTATAATATTTACATTAATATACCCACATGTAAATAAAGTATTCAATGAATGTGACTCTATTGATGAACGGAGGCTGATGTGAGCAGTGACTACTAATACTCTGTCACATTTCGCATCATTTGAATGCATTTATGTATGTAACTTGTATTACATTGTGTTGACACGCTTGATCACCCATGTTTAATCGAACAACATCTTTATTACAAATAAAAAAAAACTGAGCACAGAATTAATCGAAAAGAGGACGGTCAGCCGAGGAATCAATAGGCGTATTCGCCGCTGGCCGAGTTGCTGTTGCTGTGGCTGCCGCTGCCTCCGCAAGTGTTGCAGGGCTTGTTGACGTAGATCACACGGGGACGGGCGCACCCGCACGGCTTTTCGGCGTGGTGGTGGACCAGGACACGGCGCTTGATCTGGAGAGAAAGATAGTTAGAGAGAAAGAGAAAACGAGAGAAAATCTGAGGCATAGAGAGAGACAGAGAGAGAGGGAAGAGAGAGAGAGAGAGACAGGAAGCAGAGGTGTGGCAGAGAAGCGAGAGCAAATAGATGAAATGGGGAAAAGTGAGATGGGAAAGGCTTAACCTTGAGCTTGGTGCATCCGCATGGCTTGCGGTGGACGATCTGCGTGCGAGTGACGTAATGGACGGGCTTCACGTGGTAAACCTGCAGAAATTGAGTCATATATGTACAATAGTCTGCTAACTGGATTCCTGAGGAATTAAGATGAAATTAAGAATGAATTGGCTGACTCTGCGGGTGTTGCACTTTCTGAAGACCTTGTTGCGGATGACGGTCTGCCAAGTGTGTTGTAAATTTATTTCTTGTTGTTAATAGTTTGTGTGATAATTTGATAATTAGGATAATTAGGAAACCAACTTAATATCCTTAAAGATGCACGTACCGGAGTGATGCGGACGGTCGAAGGAAGCTTGTAGCCCTTTGAGCACTGCTTTACCACCTAAAAAAAGACCATCTAATTCGTACCAACTAATTAGTGCTATCTAATTAATTACAACATTTGGCGGTAGAGATTGCTTACGTTGCGCGGGTAGACGAGCTGCGTGAGAGACTGGCGGCAAGAGCCACAGCCGCACGGCTGCAATTATTTAAATTGCTCATGTTCACTTTTTAAAAAATATAAATAACTCAACGTATTCTGGTAAATAGTATCTTAAAAGCTTAGTCAAAGCCAATAAATACCGAGTTGCCGTAGCCGCTGTTGTAGCCGTTTCCATAGTAGCCACCAACCTTAACAATAACACTTGAAACATTTCTAGTCATCATCATCTGTACTTTTAACAAAATTTTGAGGATTTTGGACGTTTACAATCTTTGTTAAATGTAACAGCACCTCTCCACTGTGGCTGTCGGAGCCGTATGGGCCGGCGCACTGGCCTCCCTCCTGAATGGATGAGCATACGAAGTGAATTTGTGATGGCCTCAGGGGCATAGTAAAAACTAAAGACATGACAGGATCATAACTGGACAGCATTTCGATCTACCTCAGACGAGGAGTAGCCTGCCGAGGCGAAAGCAACGCAAGCGAAAAGAAAGATGACGGACTGCATCTAAATCATGAATTTGGATTGAGGGCCAATGATTGAGTAAAAACAACGTGAATCTATGCAACTGTGCTGGCTAATTAGTAATTAATCACAATTATGAAAATATATAATCAGAAAACAGAATGCGAGAAGGTTCAGATGCGAGAAATAGAAAAGGCTGATGTTATTGCTGCTCCTCAGTCTCGCTTTTATACGGTTTTGTGTGAATGTATGTGTGAGAAATGTTTTGACGCTGGCCATGCAAGAGAAGAGAAACTTGTTGAAAGTTCGTCAATGCGGGAAGCCTCCATAGAAGAAGTGTCTAATTACAACGCATTTCCACGTTGCTAACACGAACAATGTCGTATTTTCCTTCGCAATAAACTTACTCATGGCTTCTTGTTTTGCTGCTGTTGTTGATCATATAAAAAGGGTACATGGGCAAATGCCAATAAAATGCTGCTTTTCCATGTTTATGGTTAGCTCGGTAACATGCTTAATGTTGCTAATTTTGCAAACATGTGATTTACAAACTTTCGCGCTTAGAACAAAGATGAATGGTGATTTTTTCTTTCAAACGGTATAACACAAAAATATAATAATGAAGGTGCTAAAATGTTGTAAGTAATAGCGAGCGCATAGTGAATGAAGCAAAACAAAGCACAACCACCTTTTAAAAGTGCTTATCAGCTAGCCAAATTTAGAAGAAAAACATTTACAGCAATTTCACAATCATTAAAGACAATTCAAATACATATAAAAGAGTGTACGCCCTGAGAGGAAAAAAAGTATATCATGCAACAAATCAGCTTATCATATTTTATCATCATTATGTCGGAGTGAATCCTTCAGGATTCTACTTCTTTTTGAGAGCGAGCGGCGCCGTTTTGGTGAGTCCGTAGAGGCGCGAACGGACAGCGGAGAGTGCCTGTATAATGAAATATATAAATATATCTATGTATATCAACCAAATTAGTATATCATATCCTTATCAAAAAAAATATCTTTTGATTTAGTTAATCTAGAGCTAGCGTACTATCTTTATTAAAATATTTATATGAGCGTGTAAAAATTCTTAACTATAAGATAGTGAAGAGAGAAAAAGCCCATACCCTGTCCATGATGCCCTGAATGCCGAGGTCGAAAGAAGACGTCGATTCGTTCTCTTCCTCCTCCTCCGATAAAGATGAGCACTCGTCCATGTCACCGCGGCGAGACGCTCGTCGCTGTTCACCGAGGCGTCGCATGCGCTTGCGAAGAAGCTTTCGCGGCTTGATGTTCTCCTCCTCCTCCTCCTCATCCTCCTCCTCTTTCTCACTGTCCGACGAAGATTCTAGGTGTCTTTTCTGCAACGAGACTCCTGAGCCTGAGCCTGAGCCTAAGGCAAGACTGGTAGAAGAGAAAGAAGCGGCGCCCCTCTTCTCCATTCCCTCCTCCTCACGTCGTCGCCTGCCGCCCGGCGTGTTCAGCGACTGGAAGCAGGACGCCTCGGGCGATGGGCTGAAAATGTCCTTCATCTATCTTTTTTAATTTTAATTTTTAAATTTTACTGTTAACCATTCCTTTTTTGGAATCTTCTTCGGAATCCTTATATTTCATAGTTTCGTAATTAATTAGCTAAATATATAAAATATTTATATATGTATAACTCAATTACTGTACAGATTACTACGCACCTTCGCTTCATAGTTCTCTTCTTGTTGACATCAACAAGATGTGGCGACAGTTTTTTGGCCGGCATCTTGTTTGGCGCATTAACTTGAGCGACAACACTTTTCTTCTCTGTGATGGCTCGACGAGGCGTCATCTCGTCATTATTTGACTTCTCGTCCTGCCTGGCCTTCTTGTTCCTTTCCTCCATCTTCCTTGCCTGCGCCACCTCTTCCTTTCTTATCTCTTTCCTGCCTGTAGTCTCGACCGCACTCGCACTTCGTCGCAGCACAACTTGCTTCACTGACTTCTCCTCTTTCGTCAAGCTGTAAATGTTCAGGAATTGTGATGGCATATGAAGGAATTCATTATAAATAAGCACAACAATAATGACAATAACAAAAATGTCAAAAAACCCATTTCCAACATATCAAAATGCATGCGTACCTCGGCATATCCGACATTATCTCCTGCTGCTTCTTGTTCTTCTTCTTAATTTCCTTCACTTGATCAATCGGCGCGTTCCAGTTGTCGGCATTATTGGCCTTTTGAGCTCCTCCAGCATCGCGAGAGATTTCCTGAAACAGATGACGAAATTAGTTTTCCCTTTTACTTTTTTTCCATTTAAGTTATAACAAAAAGAGAAATAATGAGCGTCTTTTGAAAACTTTTTAAAAGTATGTACATCAAAACAGTAAGAAATATTAGTACTAAAAAAATATATAAATATTTGAATCTCCCGCCTCCGAACGGCGCTTCCTGCCGCGTCTTAATTGCGCTGAGACGGCGACAGCTCCGTCGCCGTCCAGGTCCCCTTGCCACATAACGCGTACCGTCAGCAGATGCATCATGTCGAGGATGCGCGTGTGCTCGCGAGTGACGACAGGCGAAGTCTGTGTTAATGATAAATTAATTAATTAATTAATTAATAACTCAATCAAAATCAATTGGAAAGCAAAACATTTAAAATATTACGTTGTTCTAGGATTTCTGTAAAAAACAAAATATGGGAATATGTTGTAATAGGCGAGGAGCGGGATATCGGTTGATGTTCGAACTCCAATTAAAATGTTCTTCAAACATATTATTCACTTGAAATTATAATGAAAACGGGAGAAAAAAAATTGACCTTCGTCATTACTGCCTTAAGGACATCCAACCAACCCCCGTCCAGTTAATCATTGAAAAGTTAATTTCTTTTTAAAAAGCCAACCTTTTCCTTGAGCTGTTCTGCCGTGTGCGAAGTCGTCTTGTGTGCGCGAATCCTGCAGAGAAGTGAAAGTTATCGCGATAACTATGATATGTTTGGCGCAACATTTTCTTTTTATTTGTTATTTTACTGATTTCTAGGGGCGTAATCTACATATTCGAGTGACCTTTTAGCGATGCGTTTCTCGCGTTTCGGTTGCTTCGCGTTCAGGTCTTCACCGCTCTCGCCACTCTCCGAGCGCTCGGCGCCACTCTGCGAGCTGCTGGTCTCGTTCTTGCCATTCGATTCCTCCTCCTTCGGCGCGACAAATCCAAAGCCATTCTTCGCCACTCGCACTTGGCTCTTCGGCAACTTGACATTCTTCTCCTCCCAATAGGAGAGAAAAGAGCACTCGTCGTCCTCACTGATACAAAGAGTAATTGCTTTAATTATTTTTTCCATAAAATCTTTTATATATTCATTTTAAAGATTAAAAAATACTGAAGTGAAATAAGCATGGAAGGCAACGCACTCTTCGGATGTCGCAGCAGCAGCAGTCGAGGTTGACGGCTTTTCATCCAAGTTCTTGGAGGAGACTGCCTGAAAGAGACGACCGAGCGCTTAGATTATTTCAGGAACAATAACATCAAACTCTTGAAATGGTAACCTCTTCTTTCGCTACTACTACTGCTGCTGCTGCTGCTGCCTCGTTCGTGCTTGGCGAGCGAGGCCTGTTCTTCTGGTAGTACTGCTCCAGCTGTAGATAATATAGGCCATATTCAAATGAATTATGGTGTGGCATTGGTGAAATTTTCGGATTAGGTGGTGCAAAGTGATAATTAAACGTATTATTATTGATAGTTCAACTTGTAAACATACATAAATCGTTAAAACTCGCCAATATTAAAAGCTGTTCAAAGTGATAATTAAAGGCATTATTATTGATAGTTAAACTTGTAAACATACATAAATCGTGAAAACTGGTGAATTTTCCGAATTAAAAGCTTTGCAAAGTGATAATTAAAGGCGCGCACCCTTGCGTGATTGACGGTGTGAATGAAGAACTTGACGTTGTTGCTCGTCCAGCTCACGTTGCCTGCGCCGCCGCTCGTTACAAACTCGGGCAGCTGCTCAACGTCGAGGATGCTGGTGACGTCTGAAATGATAATTTGTTTATGTATTTATTATCATTAATTTAATTAGAATGATCGCCTAATAATTTAACTTAAACTTTAAAAATTACATACATTAACTATCGTATCGACTAATCTGGTGCCGTCTTTTTTATTCGAAAAAGAAAACAATATTCATACAAAAATGTTTGATTACTCGGAAACATGTTTAAATAGGTGGGAAAAATAAAGAGGTGAAAACCATTCATGTGCCGCCGGTTGATCTCCTTCTTGAGCGGCGCGAACTCTTTGGTCGAGATGATGCGCGTGCCATTGCGGAGCGGCGCGATCAGACGCGCCTTGATGCGCGCGTTCAGCTCAGGCGTGAAGGCAAAGTTGTTGACGAACAGAACTGTAGCCTCCTGAAAGAGTGGCATACAAAAAAGGTGGAAAAACGGAGCCGTAAAATATATCATATGCTTTACGGCCCGGAGAAAATGGTCAATGATGTATATGTATATGAAGTAAAGTTCTTGACGAACAGCACCTTGGCCTCCTTGTGGTGAGCAGAAGATTGGAGAAAGACTTATTGTAAGAGAAAAAAGGGCAAAAAACATATATATATATATGTATAGAAAACCAAAGGGGCCGTAAAGTAAATGATGATGCAGTGGTGAAAATCCCTAATGATAAGGAAATATGTTTCATTAAATACCTCTGTGATCAGCTGGCGATACTTCTCCTCAAGGAAGTCGCCCTCGTGCAGTTCGAAGGGCCGATGGCGCTTGCCGTGCCAGCTCATTACTCTGACAATGAAAATATACATAAGCATGCAGACTTGATCATATGGAAAGATAAAAGTAGAAGATATCTTTTCGTCGTCGGAAACCCCCTTTAACTATCTTTTCGAGTATATATGTAAAAAGAGAAAGATAACAAAACGCTTACTTGCGAAATTCCTTGCCGAGCGTCCGCGCGTACTCTGCGGGCAATGGCGATTTCTCGATGCCGACTGCCTTGCGCACCTGAAAAAGTCCATTAATTATGCTATATCTTTCTCTCTTTGACATTTGCACAAAAGATCACTGCATACCCCGATCAAAGGTGTGATTAATTGAGAAATTAACATAACAAAAAATTATAATAGTTCGCATATAACAATTAGCATTCGAATCATTACAATAATTGTCAATAGCTCGGATTAAGAAAAAAAATTTTAAAAAGAAAGAAAAATAGCATGAATATATTTGAAAACAGGAAAATAAAACTAGAAATAAAATAGTAAAAATAAAGCCAAACTCTGTAGTCGCCGGAAACAAACGCGACAACGTGCCCGACGCCACTGCCGAGGTCGACGAAGACGTCGCGACTCTCGCGTAGCTTCAGATGCTCAAGGATGCGTGCAACGAGCTCAAGCGACGTTTCGCCGTAAACCTATTCAAAATTATTGTACAAATATTTTTTGGTTATTTAAATTAAATTGAATAATGTTTTGAATCAACTTTTTTTCTTAAAGTAATAAAGTATACGTGTTACATATTTATTTATTCATTTATTTATTATACACATCTTCACACCTCCGAGCTGAACGGCTGATAGTGATGATTGAGTCGCTTGACGTCGGGCACAGACCTTGAAATAACATGAGCATTGTTGCGCAAAATGGTTGGGCAGTGAAATCGCAACAAATTGTGATGGAAATTGTAGCAAAAGAGAAGATGAGAATGGAGAATGAATGCATGATTGAATGAAGGCTCTCACCTGAGGAAGGCCATCCGGCATACGGCGAGCAGCTGCTGCTCCGCGCACACAAAGCTCGCCCACACCTCGTTCGACGGCTTTGTTGCGCCTTTCCACTAAATTCATATACATATATATATTTTATTTTGATATTTTTATGATACTTTTTTAATATACAATAATACAATTTTTTCTCTTCATGCGTCAACCACAAGCCTCCACAATATTTTTTTACACAGAAAGATGTCCAACAGATTTTTATAAAGTGCAAAAATGAAAATTGAAGAAACCAGCGACGAAACGGTGCGAGTGCTCCGGTTGTACCTGTCGACGTATTCCTTCACTTCCGTCACGTCTGTCCAGTTGACCTGAGGGTAAATATTGATCTAACGCTAAAGTTCGCTTTTGAAAGTTAACATTTAGCCTTCGTTCTTGCGACAATAGAACCCAGAATCAACATACACACAGATAAAGGCCCCGATGAAAGAGATAAGAGAATATATGAAACAAAGTGTATAAGAAATGAGAAATGACTTTTAGTCAAAGAAAGACAAACCTTGTCCAAGGACTTGTCGTGAAGTCCGACGGCAGCGTTGATTTCAGCAAACTCTTTGAGTACGCCTCTGAATGATATCAAGTTATTAGATGCATACATATCATTAATGAACAACAACATTGTTTGGCTGTTCAAAATTGTTCAAGGATCCACTCTTGGTGTCATTGCATTCCCATGGTTACAATGTCTATCCATTCTCGCGCTCGATATCTTTCTCTCTCTCTCTCGCTCTCTCTCTCTCTCCTCTCTCGTTCGTTCACCCAACCTCCTTCATTCTTTCTCTCTCTCTCATTCTCTCTTTCTCTTTCTCAGTCTCTCTTTGGTTTTATCACTCTTTCACATTCTCTCCTTCCTTTCCCCACCTCATAAGCTCGCGCATCTCTATCGCCACTCTCGTGTTGTTACCGCCTCTTCTCCACGTGAAGTCGAGAGCGCTGCCTCCAGCCGGTGATGCAATCTAATAAGAAAAATTTGAAGAAAAAAAAACGCTAGTACATTTATTAGTTTAAAAAAACACTTTTCCAAAACCTTGAAGGTGTGGCTGATTTCTGTCGGCGGGGATAACTTCTTCTTCTGCGACACTACCTCACCGTTGCACGCGTTTATCCGAGGCATGATCTGCTGTTCAAAACCAAATAAGAAGTAGAAAATGAATGCTCGTTAACAAAAACAAAGATACATAGAGCAGTAAAATAGCAACATTCGTGTGATGTAAATATGTATGTACATGAAAAAACATATATTCAATTAGTATGTGCAGTAATTTGGGTTCGCGAAAACATAAATGAATGGAAGGACTACGGATATGCGAGCAAGCGAGTTGTGGACTCGTATTCTGGACCTGACCCTTGTTTAATGAGGCGTCGAGCATCCATGAAAATTGTGGTAATTGAATTCGATGAGTGTCGTCACGTATTTTTAGCGACCAATTATTTAATTAACACCGCTTAAAAAAGCGTATCGCTTTCCGATGTAGTAATGTACTGTAAATAAAAGCCATTGGCAAAAACTGCCGTGTTATTTATTTGTGTCATAATAATCTGATGAAGAACACCATCTTATGCAAATTCGTGTCAATTGTTGCATTCCAGAGATTGAGAGATAGAGAGAGAGAGAGCGAGAGAGAGTGAGAGAGAGAGAGAGCGAGGGAGAGCGAGAGAAAGAGAGCGAGAGAGAGAGATAGAGAGAGAGCGAGAGTGAGAGAGAGAGCGAGAGAGAGCGAGGGAGAGCGAGAGAAAGAGAGCGAGAGAGAGAGAGAGAGCGAGAGAGAGATTGAGAGAGCGAGAGAGAGAGTGAGACAGAATGAGTAAAGAAAACGTGGCACCATTATCATTATTATTCTTTGGAAAATAATGCCTGTATCCGGATGCGATCGTTTCACGCAATATGTCCTATGGTTATTTTTTTACTTTTACCTTGCTACCATGGTTGCTCGTTATCCCGTCCTCGAAAACAACATCTTCGAGATATCAGTTGTCTTGGTAAAACATTTTTGCACCAAAAGAGAAACACTATTTATGATGAGATTGGTGATCAAATAAGGTGTGAATATGGATCTAAAAATAAAAAGCACATGTGCCCTACATTGCAGGTATATTTGTTTGCGAATTTATTTCACAAAAGCTGTGTTTCTTGGCAAATAATACATTGTTTATCAAAAGTGATGTCACAGCAAAAATTCCGCAAAAATATTTTAGTCTAGTCCATCTTCGAAGGCATAGATAAGTAGAAGTGAAGGTAGCTGACGATTGTGAGTATTGCAGAGCACTACCATTGGAAATCGTCTTGCGGAGTCTGGAAGAGGGAACGATGGAAAGAGAGATAAAGAGATAAAGAGAGAGAGAAAGAGAAAGAGATAAGAGGGCGAGAGAAATAGAGCGATGGAAGGAGAGAGAAAGCAGAGAGAAATACATGACTTTCCAAAGGGAAGTGAAGTTACTCCTTAATTGTCATATTTTCTTCTAGTTGTGTCAACGTAGTGGGGAGGGAGGCCGCCGTTCGACTTGCGGCTGATGTTATAATAATATACAAACCATTTTGCACGAGATAGACGGTTTTTGTAGAAACCTTTTATTTTCTTTCATCCCCTCTCTCTATCTCTCTCTCTATGTCTCTATCGTTCTCTCTCGCTCTCTAGCTTTCACTCTCACATGAGAATGCACTAGAAATACTTGAAAGGCTTCTATTAGTTGTCAATAACCATTTATGTATCTTGAATTGTTTTTTTTTTAAATTTATGTATCCTTTTTTTAATAGAATTTCTATTAATTTATCGGCAATAACCTCTGTTTCGCGTCATTTGTTGTCGGGATTGATTTCGCGTATTTTGATGTTGGTACCGATGTCGGGTCCTTTGATGTTGGTTCCGATGTCGCTTCATTTGATGTTGGTACCGATGTCGCTACAATACTGGATTCCGTTGACTAAGTAGCACTTGAGGAAACCAGAGTGCTCTTGGACGAACTATCCGATTGTGAGGCAGTCATTGGCGTTGTTCCATGCTCAGTTGATGACCCTTCATCAGTCGATTCACGCGAGCTCGTCTTTATATTTGGACTCCTGCTACCAGGTCCTTCATCTTTCGTGCTCTGATTGGCTGATGCCGAGCTTAAGCATCCTTTCCAATCCATCGTAGTCTCAGATGTCGACTGTGTCTTGCTCTCATCATTTCCTGAGTATATACATATGTAGAGAATGGAGCACTTCCAGTTAGTGTCAAATATATATGAAGCATTTTGTCCAGAACACCCAAATGTGCAACAGGCTTGAATCGAGTTTTTTTCTTTTAAAATTTTTCTCACCCTCTAATGGAATCAATGTAAGCAAGAATACGTCTGTCAGGATAAAGAAACAACCCTGAAAGTTTCATAAGCTTTCATCTACTGTGAAGGAAATTAAGCATGAAAAACCAAAAGTAATATTTCCAAATAGAGCGTCGTGCATAATTCTAAATAATGATTAGGTGAACCTGGTTTTTCCGATTTTATATGAAGAGATGAAGCAGAGGACTCCACATTGCTTGAGGTTGAGAGAGAAGAAGATTTTTCTGTTTGAGTCGATTCTGGCAATGCGGTCGTCAATTGTTCATCTCGAGCTGGGCTTGTGGTTTCCGTGCAAGTAACTATCCTTGGTTCTTCCTCCTGTTTTCAAGTAGAATTTGTCTTATTTTTCATTGCAACATACGAGCTTGCAACAACTGTCTTCAACTGTTATGGTGACTAATCCTTCTCAAAGTCTAACAAATGTGCATCATAGTTTTATTAATATTCATTCTAGAATGAAAGACGAGACATTCCACATTTTCGATATCTTCATTTTGATGATTTTCAAAGGAAGCAGTCAGTAATTAGATCGAGAAGAGAGAAATTAAAGGAGGGAAAGATAGATATTGACCAAAAAGATTAATGCATGCAAAATACCAAACCCTTTCATTTTCTTTTTTCAATATGGCCTTTTGCGGCCTGCGAAAGAAGACAAAGATTTAATTTTTTTGCTGATTTAATATTCAATTTTAATTTAAACTATATGTACGACTTTTTCATTTCATCAACAAAAAAAATTGTATAGCAAAGAAAAACAGATGACCTACCCGAGTCGTTCGCAAGTCAGCCGGACCTGACGTCAACCTCTTCGTTTCTGTAGCTGCTCCTTCTTCTTGCTCTCGCGCCGTCGTCCAACTGTCAGATAGAGTGGTTGAAGAATCCAGTTGAGATGACGTCATAGCCAGCCAGCCTGTCAGACGACGGCTTTCAGATGAGATCGGAGAAAAGTACTGCGGTGTTTCTACTTGGCCTCGCCTTCTCTTCACCTACCCATCCCCCTGCTCATTATTTGATGTCACTTGCTTCTGCCGCCCATCGCAAACATCTTCTTCTCATTGCGACCACTCATGTTCCCGATTTTCCATCTCTCTCTCTTTCAATCTCACTTTCTCCGTCTCTCTTTCTCTCTCTCTCTCTTTCTCTTTGTTTCTCTCTATTCTCAATTGAGAATGAGAAGTCTCCCATTCATTGCCTATTTCATTGCCTTGAACATCCATCATTCATGGCTCGGCTGAAAAGGGGCAAAAAAAAAGAAATAAATGCCAAATCGAGAATGGATGATGCCTCTGTGAAGTGCGCGCTGCTTCCATGGCTACCTTCAAGGAAACATCAAACATCGTACTTCTCCCCTCCGCTCCTGACTCTAGCCAAAACTGCTTCGAAGTTACTATAAGTGGACTTTTTAAAAGACTTAATCATCACATCGCTCATCGTTCTTCCATTTAATGCTATTTCATTCACAACTTGTTTCATTTATTTTACTATCTCTTTTAAAAGCGACAACTGTCAAGCATGAATCGTTTATTGGCCACAAGCGAAGGGAGCAGAGAATTGATGGAGACAGGATGGGGTGGTGGTATAATAGAGATGAGGACATGAGTGGGGGCTTCCTTTATTCTCTAGTGGGCTTACTGGGGAATGAACAACGATTTTATGCATATATTTCGACAAAAATTCATCTCAATGGAACATTCATCCGAGATAAAGAGAGAGAGAGAACGCGAGAGATAGAGAGAAATAGAGAATGAGCAAAAAAGATCACTATTGTTTGCTTATGTTTCACGTAATATCTCCTATGGTGCCATTTTGTTCTTCTGCCCTATGCAAAGACCTGCTGGATCTGGAAAATGTTAGCGACGGATATCTCAGATTGGCTCTCGTCCATCAAGCGATAATCTCCCGGCTCTCCAGACAACTCGGAAAAACTCAGCAAAGTGCTTTCTTTATCTGATGAAATTATAACGTGAACAAATAAATCTTCGCACCGGATGGCTATGTCTTATGACATCATTGCGGCAAGTAATGAATGAGTTGAAGCGAATTATTCGATTTGATTTATTTGGTGTGCAGTGGCCGAGTGAATTGATGCCAATTGATAAACTAGGTTAATGATACATACCACTTAAAACTTTATGGTGAGTTGGCACGAATTTATTTTATTTCTAAATATAATCCAATCATAACATAGAATTCGTTGTGAATTGAATTTATTTAATTTCTAAATTTAAGATAATCATAACTTATCTTTGCCTGAGACGTACATATGTCTTCAAGCAGTAGAGACGGATCGCCATGACTCCTCCTTTACATCATGGCTGGCACCTTCTGGCTTAGTTCATTTGTCGACTATCAAAAACTCGCAAAAAAAAACTCCGCCAACACTTAGCGTCCACCCCGGTTCACAATCATGTACGCTTTATTTACAATTCAAGGATACATACATACAATTTAATGACGAGGCTGATACTTTGCAGGAGAACGCACCATTACTTTACATCTAATCAATTAAGGTCGCACAACTACTTGTCGCCTTCATTAGCAGAATTTCTTTGAGTATTATTCAAACAAATAATACAAATAAAGCTCATTGCCTTGTTCTCAAACTGTCGAACTACCTCTTTTTTAACTCCTTTTTTAACTTCGCCAATAGTTATCAACGGATTATTGCCTATTAAAAATCGTGTTAAGAAACTTCCTCATGAGTGTAGTGGGCAAAATCGCACTTGAGAACACTTTCTCTCATGCCTTACATTAGTTGGAATAGCAGATTCTCATAAACTTTTCGACTTGCGAGACGAACTTGTCGACGTGTGAAATCGGCTCGCACTGTAAATTGGAGTAAAAGTTAATTAATTAATTAATTAAATGTTAATTTCAGCAATGTGTACAGCATTACGATCTTTTTGATGTATATATGTACATACATACATATGTTTGCAAGTATGACCAACAAATCTTGACTAAATTGTGCTTATTGAATTAATTAAAGTGATTTAAAAATGGCCATACAATTAGACTAACCAATGAGTCGTGCGCTGTCTTCATGTGCTCCCTCACGTCGTTCTTCGAGGATTTCGACGTGAAATCGCACGTTGGACACTGTAAATCGGAATATGTCAGATTTATTCTCAATGGCGAATTAGGAAGAGTAAGATATGTAGATAAAAAAAGGAATATTAAATACTAGCCAGATAGACTGGTTTGCCAATGTGAATTTCACGAATGTGGCAAGCGCGCTTGGACACAGGGACGTCTGCCTTGCAGAGAGAGCAAACATTCACTTCCATCTAAAAAAATACATTTCTTTTATTCATGGCCTACAAAGCACTTGCTGTAAAATTTTAGGTATATACATATGTACCTACTGCAAGAATCTAAGTCGGAACGAACCCGATTGATACGCTAGTTTATATGAGAATTTAGTGAAAGCTTTGCACTTTTTGTCTGTGATTAAAATCACAGACAAGTAATTTTTAGGCGTCAAAATTCAGAAGAAAACGAAGAAGCATTGAAAACGGATACAGACTTCTTCGGTGATAGGAGGAGAATGTTGTTGCTCGTCGATGCTATCCTCGCTGCTGCGGAAACCGCGGAAGTTGGCCATTGGCGACAAGCGTCGCTGGAAGAAGACACCGCGTGGTCTGTCCATGATTGCGGAGAAATGGTAGAGTGACATTCCATTCCGATGCAGCAGCGCTCCTCCACATTAGGAAGGGGATGGCAATTACACACAGGAAGCCAGACGGATCTTGGAGTCATATGATAATCAATGATTTTATTATGTTATTAACTGATGATTCGAATTAATGCTCACGGTGCGACGGATAGAGAGGATATTTGAGGATTAGCAGACATTCCTTCCTTTATGCCGAGCAATGTTTATGTCTATATTTCACGTGGCGGCCGAATATCCGTCCGTCCCTTGCATACAATTTCCTGCTAGAATTCTCGAGATGTTTTCACGGGCTCTTGTCCAGAGAGCAAAGGAGAAGCTATTATTTTGAGAAAACTGCAGAAATCGAAGGAAAGATTATAAAGTGTTTATGGAAGATGCATGACAAGCAAGAATAAGCGAAACATGTTACGAAAGATCTTTGAAGCGAGTAGCTGGCGCAATTGTCGATGCCCGATACGGATACTCGATTCATGTCCAGAAGTTAGATAGAATATGAAGAGTGAAAAGACACAGTCATGGCAGCAGTAATACAAACATTGAAATCTGATAAAGTTAAAAGTGAAAGTATTTGACCGAAACTACATAAATAGTTTATATCTGTTACAGTATGCTAATTAAAATAATAGCGGGAATCTAATAATACCTATTTATGTGACTCATGAAATATTAGATATTACAGACACGTACATAGCTATATATTAACAAAATACAAGCTAATACAGCTTGACTCACGGAGTCAAGATCAAACAAATGTACATAGTACAATTACATTAATCGAGATATTTTCAATATATACAGCAACAAAGCCTAGCAAACCGAGAAGAGTGTTTCTTTGAAGATATAATGCACACTATATACTTCGAACAAAGTAATCTCATCTTATTTTAGAAAAAAAAACTTGGGCTTGGGCCTGTATCTCTTTCTGCTGTTGGCTCGCGATTTATCATACACTAATAAGAATTAGCCTTCCAATAAAGCAGCGCCACTGAAAACTGTCATAATCGTGTTCGAGGCTGAAAGACCAATTAAAATTGATTTTTTTTAAAGGGCATTTATGTTTCTTATTTTGCTTTCAACGATGCGAAAAGGATAATACGAGGAAGGAAAACGTGCCATATGACAGTTCTAGCAGCCGCAGCAAATCTTCTTAATACACTGCACGACGCAGTAGACGAAAACGGTCAGGACAACTTTTACAACGATTAGGAACACCCATAGATACCTTAATGTTAAGCTTCATCTTCCTCTTCTTCTTTTTCTTTCAAACTCTCCAGTTTCCCGCCAAAATTTCCTGCTTTGGGAGTGACTCCAATTGAAAGACTTGTTGTACTCACCAATTGAAGGTCTCTTCGCAGCATTCCCATTCACATCACACGTACGGCTTCGGGCATGTCCAGAACAGTGTCTTCGCACTGCAAGTACATATGTACAGTAATCCGGATATGGTAACCCGTTAGGTCATTAAAGCTACATACAGTATTCCGCATAAATTAAGTCAAAACGTCATTAAATCTTCGTAAAAGAATGTCACTGTAGTGACAACATGACCGTGTGCCATTCTCTAAGATGAGAGTGGCGAAGTCGTCGCTTGCTTCATACTCCATCGATCGAGAGCAGAACTGGCAAGAAGAAGAAGAGTTGGAGTGAATTGGAATGTCGTGTTTTTCGTAAGCGCTCTTGGAGAAGACGTCACTCTCACCAAACTCATTTTCAATAGACGGACATCTTTCGCTACTGCTTCCTCCGCATTCCGATTGCTTTGCCCAGAAGTAGCACACGTCGTCCACGCTGGAATTTAGAAAAAAAACGGGTTGTATCCAACCTTCCAGTTGGTATGAGCATAGCAATGAAAGCGTGGTATAGTTAACATCTTAATTTTTCATGCTATATATATATATATTATATATATATATATATATATATATATATATATATATATATATGTATATATATATATATGTATATATACATATATATATGTTCTAACCCTAGCAATAATGTACTGCAAAAGTTCTCTTGACAAAGTGAAATATGTTCATACGTTATAGGTTGAAGTGCATCGACGATTCTATGTTCTGCGATGCCTCGGCCTCTGGCTGTCTGGAGCCCGATAATTGCCCCAAGACCAAAAGGGGAGATTGGACGAGTGTGCGCCATTGCGACTGCAATCACACTTCGTTTTTTTATTTTTAGTTTATTTATTGACATCAAGGAGTTACCGTATTTTCTCTATTAGTACCCCCTTTATTAGACCCCCCCCCCTATGAAACTGCCATTGAAAAAGAGAACCCCTCCCTCTATTAGAACCCCCCCCCCCTCCTCCAATTGTGCCCCCCCCCCAACAGTCTAAGTCCTCAGATCGAGGTGTACCTCGAATGGATCTTGGAGGCATGGGATGCTCTCCCCAATGAAATGATGTCAAATCCATTCAAAATATGTGGTAAATTGGATATTCCAGTGATGATTCCTATGAATTCGAGCTATTATTCTTCTTTTTTGTGAATAAAATGTTGATATAAAACTTTTAGTTTCTCACATTGAAAAATAGTACCCCTCCTAGAACTGCCTCCCTCTAATAGTGACCGTCCCCCGCAAGGGTATTGAAAAAATAGTACCCTTAAGGTACTAATAGAGAAAATACGGAATTAAGAAAATTCTTGAGTCGTAACGTGTGTCTTAAAGATGAATTGAAAAAATTATCTTGAATGATATCTTGAATTCTGCTTTAAGATCATCAGAAAAACAAATTTAGATATGAACCAGTATAGATGCGCGAGCGAGTGATTGGAGTGTAGCTTGTTCCGAACGATCCAGAACGCCGTCGTCCACCTCCCCTATACAAAAGAATCAATATATAATTCAGTAAGTATTCATGATGGCAGAGAATCTACGAAAACCTCAAGCTCAAATCACAAAGCAATCTAAAAAAAAGCAAGCAAATTATTCTGATTATTATGCCTGAATGAGGTGGTCTTAGTGAAGAATCCCCTGCCGACGCCGATGCTTCGTGAAGAGCGGCCGCCTCCGCTACTGCTGCTCTCTCTCGATCCACTGATGTCTCTATTGCCCCCAAATGCATTGGAGATAACGTTCACTACGATTGAAATGAAGCTATTCACATTAATTACAATTCATGTATGTTTATTCATATTTATGTAGATACTATTAATACATACAATGCAATAGTGGAAGAATACAAGAATAATTCGCAAAATTTAACTTTTTTAGTTGATGTTTAGTTGTTGTGCGTGCTCAGCCGCTCATTCAACCTATCTAAAGTTTGGAACATATTCGGAATACTAGCTCGAAACAATGACGTTGTTGTCACAGGCCTAGAACGCACATTCTAGCAAATCTTCGCAAAAGCCTTTTGTCCGCACGGGGACTCGAACCATAGACCTGCCAAACCTGGACGCAATCGAATTTGCTACCAGACAATTCCACTGCTCTGAAATGGGATGGCTGCAGACGGTCTCTTTCCCCTATCAGCAGGCAATTTCGATAGTTTTTCGGGTGGTTGAGGCCGAAAGATTTCTGATCATAATTCGCTGCTGAAATCCCTTATCCTATGGAGAGAACATGGAAGTGTGAGTAGCATAAAGTTCATAAATTTCATGCCAACACTTTAAAGGCAAATTTAGTCTGTAGTTTTTTTAATGATTAAAATGGTGGATTTTTTTTTAATTATATATATATATATATATATATATATATATATAGAATTATGTAGATGGCGCAGGTTTTGGCGCGCTCTTCCCTCCGCTGAAAGAAGGCCAAATCTAGCGCACATTCTGCTTCCTTCTGCTATCTTTTTCGTTGACCAGATGAACATCCTTCGTTTGTTGGGCCTTCCCCTCCATCTATGTACATAGATAACAGCGAAAAAAAGATAAGAACAAATTGAACAACTAACAATAATAGCATGGTCTCTGGAGAAATGAGTCTTAAGGTAAGCCAATTCGTCCATTGCGGACATGTTCGAAATAATATTGCCTCGAACACGCTTCAAACTTTAGACAGATTGAATTCACGGCGGCAGAAACTCTAACCTCCACTTCCGCCTTTTGCAGAGACGAGTGCTAGGGAAAAGGAGAAGAATAAAAGCACTAGCACAACCACATATTGCATTGCAAATTTGTGCAATTTTCTGGAACGAAATCAAGTTCATTGTATAATTATTGCCGTTGATTAGTTGGCAAGAATGAAGAAATGTTCAAAAATGACACGCCCCACCAAGCGCCCTTGAAAGAACAAGTAAATATGTAGTCTTAAAGGAAGAGTGGAGACTTTGGAGACGAGTAGCAGTGGAATCAATATAAGAGGCAAGCAAGAGTAGAGAACGGCGAGCGAGAGAGAAGGACGAGAGAGTGTGCTTATGGAGAGAGGCAGAGAAACACTGCCAGCAATTCTCCCGAGATTTGGCTATCTATTTATGCATGTAACGGATGTTGAAAGAGAGAGTGCAATGAAAGTGCGAAAACGAGGACTAGTGACTTTTTAAGGGCATGAACTGGGGGGAGGTATGAAAATGAAGCTGAATACGGATGTCGTCATTCCAGTCCTCATCAAAAGTGACTGAGTGAAGAGAGATTGCACTAAATATCATGAAATGTTCCTTAATTCTTCTGTTATTTTCAGTTTGTATTATCTTGCTGATAAAGATGCCGACTTTTCAGCAAGAAAAACAAACTGAAAACATCCTAAGCCTGAATTCCACCTCTGACATGAGAAAGAAGCGTTGTCGCGAAGGGTGCAAGTGAATAATACATACATACAATACAACAGTGGAAGAACAACAAGCGAACAACCTTGGGCCGAGCCCTGAGACCCGACTGGGCCCGATTTTCAAAAATGTGCAAGCGAACATGCTTATGACAAAGCGAATTCTTATTGCTCATTCATAATATTGTGGTTCGGGAGTCGTATTCCTCTTCTGAGTGGAATAAATGAGAAGCCTTGTGAACTGCAGGCTTGAATAAAAAATATCGTCGCTAAGAAAATCACTAATTAGAAATTGGACTTAGACATATTTAAAAATCGGGCCGGCCCAAAGAATTTGGGCCAGCGTGTATCTCTGCTCAGCCGCTCATTCAATCTGTCTAAAGTTTGGAACATGTTAGGAATGGTTGCTCGAAACATTGACGTTTGTTGTCACCGGCTGAGAACGCACTTTCTAACCAATCTTTGCAAAAGATGCTTGTCCGCAGGGAGACTCGAACCGTAGACCTGCAAATTTTGATGCAATCACATTTTCCAGAAGGTCACCAAAGTTCTTCATTTTATGCACAACTGACGGTTTGTTTCGCTGTATCAGAAACATTGATTACAACAACAACAACATCAATAAGAACAACCGAATGCAAATGTGCCTGACTGGCAACGAACGAGGGACAGTCGTTTTTCAAAATGCATTTTCAGAAACTTCAAAGGAGAGGCTATTTTTTGTAGAAAAGTAGAAATGAAGAAAAGATTAAAGTGTTTATGCAAAATGGAAGGCAAGCACGAAAACGCCACAAGATCTTTGAAACGAGAAGCTGGTGCGATTGTCGAGACCCGATACGAATACTTGAGTCATGTCAGGAAATATGAAGACTCAAAAGACATTCATGGCAATAATAATATCTAGCATTGAAAGCATTTGACCGAAAGAACATGCATGCATAAATAAGCAGTTTCACCCTGTTATCTGCATTGATAGAAAATACCAATACATCTACCTACATATAAATAAATGTACGTAGTACAATTATGTTAAGATGCTTAGCTATCTAAGCTATGATAATAAACTACAATGTATTACAGATAGACTCACGGAGTCAATATCAAACAAATGAAGATACAACAATTATATCTAAATTCTATCTACTCAACAATAAAACCAAGCTAACGGAGAAGAATGTTTCTTTGAAGATATATTGAATGCACACTAACATTTCTATATATAGATATATATAACATATTTCTAACAAAGTAACGACATGTCTCATCTTGTTTTTGAGA
Source organism: Allodiplogaster sudhausi (assembly GCA_945643635.1). Classification (NCBI taxonomy): domain Eukaryota; kingdom Metazoa; phylum Nematoda; class Chromadorea; order Rhabditida; family Diplogasteridae; genus Allodiplogaster; species Allodiplogaster sudhausi. The sequence continues at coordinate 596,045 of CALZFC010000027.1, read as the reverse complement.
ACTTGGGCTCATTTGTCTCTTTCTCCTGTCAGCTCGAGTTTTCTCATGCACGAATAAGAATTAGCCTTCGAATAAATCATTGCGGCTGAAATCTGCAATAGACGTCTTCGAGAACCTGAAAGCACCGATTAAAATTGACTTTTTTCAAAAGAACATTTATGCATCTTCTTATATTGCTATCAAAAAGAAGTAGAAGAAGAAGAAGAAAACGTGCCAAATAACAGTTCTAGCCGCAGCAAATCTTCTTCATATAATACACGACGCGGAGCGTCAGGACAAATTTTACGACGATTACGAACACCCAAAGATACCTCAATATTATGCTTCTGCTTTCTCTTCTTCTTCTTATTTTCTTTCAAACTCTCCACTCTCAAACCAGAATTTCATGCTTAAGAGTGAAGCAGCAAGAATAGGCTGCTACCAATTGAGTGACTTATTGTACTCACCAATTGGAGGTCTCTTCGCAACATTCCCATTCACAGCACACGTACGGCTTCGGGCACGTCCAGAACAGTGTCTTCGCACTGCAAGTATATACATACAGTATTCCGTACACAGTAACCTATTAGGCCAATAAAGCTACATATGTATGTAAAGTAATTCACTATGTCATTAAAGCTACATACAGTAATCCGCATACAGTAACCCCTTAGGCCATCAAATCTTTGAAAAAAAGGAATGCCACTGTTGTGATTGCGTGACCGTGTGCCATTCTCGAAGACGAGAGAAGAGAAGTCGTCGGTTTTTGCTTTGTTCTCAACAGATCGAGAGCAGAAGTGGCAAGAAGAAGAATTGGAGGCTTTGAAGGTGCCTGCAGCAGCAGCTTCCCGATCACGATCATGTTCGTGTTCGTAAGCGCTCTTGGAGATGACGTCATTGTAATCAGCCGGACAGCCTTCAGTACTGCTTCCTCCGCATTCCGATGGCTGCGCCCAGAAGTAGCATACGTCGTCCACTCTGCAATTTAGAAAAAAAGGTTCCATCCAAACTTCAAGTTGGTATGAGCAGAGCAATAAAAACGTGAGAAAGATTAACATCTTTATTTGCCACGCTCTTGATTACCAGCGCAATGTATATACATAGATATATATATATATATACAAAGTGAAATATGTGCATACATAATGGGTCGAAGTGCATCGACGATTCTATGTTCTCCGATGGCTCCGCCTCTCGCTGCCTGGTAGCCGATAATCGCACCAAACCCGAAATTGTAGATTGGACGAGTGTGCGCCATTGCGACTGCAATTACACCTTTATTTATTTTTATTTTTATTTATGGACATAAAATTATTTGATTGAATCTGATGACAATTCCATAGGCATTAAATGAGAAAATATTGAGAAAATCCTTGAGTCGCAACGAGAAAAACTACTCCTACGGACATGTCTTAAGATGAATTGAAAAAATCGTGGTCAAGGCATTCGTATTCTCTTGAATTGTGCTGGAAGATCATCAGAATAATAAATGTAGATTACTATGAACCATTGGAGATGCGCGAGCGAGTAATTGGCGTGTAGCTTGTTCCAATGTACGATGATCCGGAATGTCGTCGTCCACCTCCCCTACAAAAGAGAAATTAAACCCAATATACTACCAAATTCAGCAAGTATTCATGATTGCAAAGAATCTGTGCAAAGCTCAATCTCAAATCACAAACTAATCCGAAAAAAAAAATATTATTATTATTATGATTATTAGGCCTGAAGGAGGAGGAGGTCTTAGAGAAGAATCCCTTGCCGCCGCCGCTGCCACGAGAGGAGGCGTCGCCTCCGCTTTTGCTGCTACCTCTCGATCCACTGAAGCCTCTTCCGCCTCCTCCTGCATGATACCGTTCATTATGATTGAAATGAAGCTATTCACATTACTTACTATTCCTGTATCTATATATGTACATACGTACTGTTTAAATAATGCATACACACAATGCAATACTGGAAGAATACAAGCATAATTCGCAAAATTAAACATTTTTTACTTAAACTTTTAGTTGTTTAGCGTACTCAGCCGCTCATTCAACCTGTCTAAAGTTTAGAACTTGTTCGGAAAACTAGCTCGAAACATTGGCATTGTTGTCACAGGCTGAGAACGCACATTCTAACAAATCTTTGCAAACGATTTTTGTCCGTATGGAGACTCGAACAATGGACCAGCCAAACCTGGACGCAATCGCATTTTCCACCAGACTATGATACTGCTCTGAAATGGGATGGCTGCAGACAGTATCTTTCCCCTATCAGCGGGCAATTTCGATAGTTTTTTTTCGGGTGGTTGAGGCCGAAAGATTTCTGATCATAATTCGATGCTGCAATCCCTTACCCTATGGAGAGAACATGGCCGTGTGAGTAGCATAAAGTTCACAAATTTCATGCCAACATTTTATAGGTAAATTTAGTCTGTAGTTTTATTGTGTTTAAAATGGTGGATTTTTTAAATTATATATCTATATAATTATGTAGATGACGCAGGTTTTGGCACGCGCTTCTCTCTGCTGAAGAAGGCCAAATCTGCCGAACATTCTGCTGCCTTGTGCTATCTTGCGGAATCTTTTTCGTTGACCAGATGAACATCCTTCATTGGTGAGGCCTTCCCCTCCATGTACATAGATAACAACGAAGGTAAAGATAAGAACAAACTGAACAACTAACAAGAATAGCAAGGTCTCTGGAGACATGTGTCTTAAGATACCGTATTTTCTCTATTAGTACCCCTGGTGGTTCTATTTTTCAATACCCCTGCGAGAGGATGGCACTATTAGAGGGAGGGGTTCTATTAGAGGGAGGCGTACTATTTTTCAATGTGAGACACTAAAAGTTTTATAACAACATTTTTTTCTCAAAAAAATAAGAATCATAGCTCGAATTCATAGGAATCCTCACTGGAATATCCATTTTACCACATATTTTGAATAAATTTGCAATCAGTTCATTGGGGAGAGCATCCCATGCCTCCAGGATCCATTCGAGGTACGTCTCGAGCTCACATATTAGGCTGTTGGGGGGGGGGGGGTACTATTAGAGGGGGGGTTCTACTAGAGGGATTGGTTCTATTTTTCAATGGCTTTATCATAGGGGGGTACTAATAGAGAAAATACGGTAGGTACAATCTGCCAATGTTTCCATTGCGAACATGTTTCAAACAATATCGCCTCGAACACTCTTCAAACTTTAGACAGATTGAATTCACGGCGGCTGAAACTCTAACCTACCTCCACTTCCGCGTTTTGCAGAGACGAGTGTCAGGGAAAAGGAGAAGAATAGAAGCACTAGCACAATCACATTTTGCATCGCAAATTTGAGCAATTCTCTGGAACGAACTCACGTTCATTGTATAATTATTGCCGTTGATTAGTTGGCAAGAAAGAAGAAATCGAGAAGATTCTTGCTAAAAATTGCACGCAACAAGGCGCCCTTGAAATATCCAATAAATATAGTCTTAAAGGAAGTGTGGAGACTTTGGAGACGCACTAGCAGTGGAATCAATAGAAGGCAGGCAAGAGATGAGAACAGCGAGCGGGAGAGAAGGACGAGAGAGAGAGAGATAGAGAGAGTGAAAGAGAGTGAGAAAGAGTGTGTTGACGGAGAGAGGCAGTGAAAACAACTGACACTGCAAGCAATTATCTCTATATTTGGCAATCTACGTATGCATGTAACGGATGTTGAAAGAGAGAGTGCAATGAAAGTGCGTAAACGAAGACTAGTGACGTTTTAATGAACTGGTTGGTCATCGTATGACAATGAAAGTAAATAAGGATGACGTCATTCCAATAGCTATCATAAGTTCAAATGATAAACGAGGAGAGATTGGACAAGACACCATGAAATCATCCATTATTTCTTCTGATATTCATCCTGTCAACTATCTTGCAAAGATAAACATTCCGACTCTCTGCATTCCACCTCTGACTAAGAAACCGGATCTAGCACTAGGATTGTTGTCTTCAATCGCAAATGATCTCGTGATAAAGTGTGTACAAACCGCCTGTGCACTTCAGAGGAAATTTGAAGAAAAAAATAAACAAGCTGGCAGAGAAACCGGTATATAAAAGGCATATTTAGAGCATCGACTGGCCAAAGCCCATATTTAAATGGGCGCGCGCCAGCCAATGTGCGTGCATATCAGAGGAAATTTTCGCGCCATCCCTTTTCTCGCTTCTTTCGAGCTGTTGATGCTTAAAAAGTACATTACCCAGAATGATAAGAGAGAAAAAGGAGACATAAAAATGTCTTCAGATATACACGTACTGCGCCGAGTGGTCTGTTAATCACTACTTTTTGGCAGGAACAACAGTGAAATGGCCAAAATATCATCATCGTATTCGTTGATCCTTTTCCTCCTGCTTCTTCTAACATCTTTTGCTCAAAATCAATCGTGGATGTTCTTCGGATTACCTACCATCTTTTCGAGATGTGGACTCTTCCACTGCACTTGTACGTTTTTTTTATTTGCTCAGAAAAAATTCACTGGTGAATTTGATGATTCGCAAATCATAAAGTGAATATTTTTTAGTCATCGGAAAGTAATTGGGCGTAATATTCCTCAACGACTTGCGCCTAAGCGTCTGTCAAACTGATTATTTGTATGTGAATTGCAATCACATGGCAAACGGTATATTGCTCGTACACTTCCCGAATTAATGTATCTGTTGTACTGCGTACATATGCATTTATCCATATATTCACATGCATTTATATATGAAGGTGAATATTTAAAGCTAAGTAATAATTTTCAACTGTGTGATAAAAATTATGGTACTTATATTCATCTGCTTGTATGTACCCATGTCCATGTTTAAAGATAAATCACCATTTTCATTTGTGTAATTAAAGCACATTCCAAATTGTAAAACAAATCCAAATATTGAAGCCAACTATAATGCAACTATAATACACTTCAAGGTCAACCTTTTTACTTGGTGAGAGAGCATACAAAACGGAGAGACCAAACTGAGACAAGATTCATAGCTTCCATTTCCATCTATCACTTTTTCACTCTTTCAATTAGATATTGACCACTTTTTGGTCGCGCACGTTAAATGGGATCTTTTAGGACAAAGTTGCGCCCATCTTTCTTTTTACACACTATGCTGCTCATTTCTGTCTTCAACTTCAATCTTTTTCCTTAAAAGCTTAAGATCACGTTTCGCCCCGTTTTCAGGCTGGAATTAATTGCACTCCTGCTGTTTTTACTTATTTATTTATATTAATTATAACGTGAAAACACAACGCGATATGTACTAGACTGAAGATAAATTTGGACAGAAATTGAAGGGAAAAAGAGATATCAAATTATTTGCTCGGCATGAGTGGAGCAACCGAATCATCAGTCACTTAAAATTACACATATTGTATTCGACGATATATGTTTATTTTCATACGTAGATTTAACGACCTAGGGATTCGCTGATGGATAGAGAAGGCGCTAGGCGCCTCTTGAAGCACCTATCGGATGTTTCACGACTTCTCTTTCATGGATGCGTCTTTTTTCTCACCAAGGCCCATCACAGCTTGTCCTGTGCGGTGATAAAAAAAAAGTTGTGCTAGGTTTGTTGTCATTTTATTGTAATAAAAAAAATATTTTGGAACATTGGAGACATGTTGCTGGAAAAAACATTTTATTCGTATTTTTTAAAGAAAACTTCCCTTTCCCATTGCTGCCTTCTCTCTCTCTCTCCCTATCTCTGTCTGTCGCTCGTTATCTTCGTTGCTCTCTCTTTCTTCTTTTCTTCCATCTCTCGATTCATCGGCCCTTATCCAACACGCTTAAAAACTTTATAAAATTAGCAAATATTCATACTTTATGTGTAACTGTAACAATATAGGAAGACTGATGAGCAAGCCATATCTCTTGCATCGTTACATTTTTCGAATTGAAAATAAGAAATCGTAAATTGTTTCTATGCAAACACGGATACGTGAAAAAATACAGAGTGCGAATGGTCGAGCAGTTTGAAATTTCACACATTTCTTTCTGCGATCGTTCATGATTCTTTAAACATACTACATCCGTATAATATGAATAGGTCAATATGCATACACTAATGATAAATTCAAAAGCGTAGATATTAAGATATGTGTACATACGTACCTATATGTGTGAACTGCTTTCCAGGAACATTCAACCCAAAAACTGGTCGGAAGACATAAGAATTGCCAAACGCCAAGCACTTTTGCACTGATAATGAGTTTCCTTCTGAATATGAATGATTTGATGATATAATAGCTACAAATAAAAAGACAGTAATTTTTTTGAGAAACCGCTTCCGCTGAAAAAAAAGCACCAGCTTCTTTGGGCACCTTCACTATCATGAGTAGTATGCATGCCCTAGCAAGTATCGGCTCAGTTAAAAGCCGAGAAAGAAGTTACTACTTGTGGGAGAATAAGGTCGGATATAACACACAACGATGTTTCGGAACTTTCTTTCATCACGAGTTTTGAATCCTGTAGGGAAACCTCCTAAAGGGTGATAGGGCGATAGGGCGACGAAGATTGCATTCCTTTTCAAGCTTTCCCAGGCCTCCTCCTCTTTGCAACGCTTTTTCCATGAAAATGCATTGATCTTGAACACCTCTTCCGTTACTTCCGGTGGCGGAGCAGAACTGGTGCTTCGGTAGATGAAGTATCTGTAGCCTTTGTACTCCACGTCTGACATAAGCAAATTGTCGTTGTTGCTCTTGTTTACGATGTAGTTGAGATAATATTTGTAGACCACAACGCCGATGGTCTTGTTTCTGAAAAGGAAAAAAAAGGCCGTGACATCTTAATCATCCACAAATTGACGCCCGAAACACCAACATTGGAAAGCGCTCGTAATATGCATCGTGGATCCGGTCTGCAATCTCTTGAACAGACCCGCCGGCGTCGATTCCAGCGTTGGCAACAGGCTTAGCGTACTCCGGCCAAAACGCAGTCTGAAGGCGCACACACTCTCTCTATATCACCGAACCATTCGCTTCTCTCGGGCGAGTATGAACACAACCCCAGGCAGATGTAAAGTAGAAAAGAAATGTGTTAACATCGCAATCCAGATACCTCCAGATACTCGCGGCCTGACGAAATCGCCTTCTGAACTTCCTGTAGACGCGCCGCCATTCGCTCGGTGCGGCCTTCAACGTCTGAGTTTTGGAAACCGTAGCAGCTGCTCGCCAAAACCATGAGAGTCTTTGCCTGTAAGAAAAATGGTTCAATTATAAAAGAGGCACACCGATATGTTGTACGGAGCACCCCTGACAGGATGAGACAAAGTCTCACAGAATAGTCCTATCGTTGGGTTGGCCGTGAAACCCGCGCGTCTATAGCATATTGGATAGAGTCTCAGACTCTGGAGCAAAGGCTCGGGGGATCGAATCCGCTGGGGAGCATTCGAACGGACGCAGGTCCATATCAATGCAGTAAATACCCCTCCCAGGATGTCGCTCTCGAACGGATCATATCTTCGCTTGTCGAACTTGAAGTCACGCGCAGCCGTACGCAGATAGGAGTCGTAGCCGCTGAGGCGGTTGAGCATGACCTGAGCAGAGCCATAGCTATTTAGCATTGTCAGACGAATAAATTAGATTGAAGCCTTGGTATGAAGTCCATGCAAAGTCTGCGTAAATATTAGGTAAATAAATAAAAATGCCTACAGCATTTATCTGTAGACATTTTTGTTTATTTATTATCTGCTAGTGAAAGAAGCAAGAACGGTCATCTACACATTTGTGTGCACATATGCTGCACTTACTCCGGCAAGATGATAAGGGTCGTTGTCTGTGCAGTACTTGCGGAAACGTTCCTTGGCGTCCTCTGTTCCCAGCTCTATCACTTCACGAAAGGAGTCAACGCCCATGCGCAACCTGTCGCAGACCGACTACAATGGAAATTGCAGCACATTCCTCTCCAATCGCTACACAAGTAAACAACGTTAATGTATTTATCTTCCATCGTTTTATGTTGGTTTACTTACCCTTACATACTTTTTTTTCTTACCACGTGTGTTAATCTTTAAAGGAGGTCTCCGAGGAATAATTAACCAATGTTTTGTTCTATCTGGATAAGTTCATCTTGCCGTAAAACATCTATGCAGAAAGTTTGAGCGATTTTCTTTCATTGCATTCGAAGCAAAAGTAACGTGAATTCTGGTGGGTAGAGAATTAGCTACGGTAGGTCAGAGCCGCCCTTTTATTTCACATGCTCTCTCGACCGAGCGACAGGCAACTTTTTCAGCGCGCGCATTCAAAGTGGTTCTCTAGCGCAACTGTATAATTATTCGCCGGATAATTCCTTTAATATCGTAATAAATTCATTATTCATATGATGGTTCAGATAGCCAAAAGCATAAGATAAACTCACACGCTCATAGTCTAGCCGATGGGTGAGTAGAGCCAGATCGTTGAACTGCTGATTCATTCGCTCTTCCATGGATATTAACTGGTCCTTGATCTCATTGAGCGCAAGCTTCACTGCTTCTTCATGACACTAAATTGCAATATCTAAAAAAACCTGAGTTGACTACAGCAGATTTTGCTGACCTCGAGAACGCCGAAGTAAATGCAGCATCGAGTAGCAATCAATTTCAACAGTGCTTTCACGGTATCGTTCTTCAGGATTGCGGTAAGATTTGCGCTTGTTGTTATTAAGGCAAAGCCAGAGATCGGGTCCATTTTTCAACTTGTCCTTCGTGGATAATCTGGAAAGGTATCACTGTGTCTCACTGTTGATGCATTCATTCAAGATAAAAAAAACGGACTGGAGTCGAATGCCTCTGATGACAAATCGTAAAGGAACTATGCCTAGTGCTTCTTTCTTCGATCGTATTCTTGCATTTTGCACGTTTCTCCAAATTTTGAGCAAATGCACTTTTACTGGAAAATCAAATCATTTTGAAGAAACCTCGAGCGGGGCACCGAGCGAGAGCTTCGTAATGCTCATTGTTAGCTTCATCAAAACGCTTCGTTCCCTTTTATATGAAATAAAGCTGGAGAGAGAGAGCGAGAGAGTGAGAGAGCGAGAGATATAGAGAGAAAGTGGGACGTACATAGATTGAGAGAAATGGAAAGAGCGAGAGAGAAAGAAAGAGATAATAAAGAGGAAACCAGCCAAGTTTTAAAACTCGCACTTCTCGACCCTGGGAATCGGTCGGCAATAACAACAAGAAAGAAGTCAACTTCTAATATTACGGTAATGTGTACAAATGGTCAAAGAAAAAGACCACTCTCGGCCATGTGCGTTATCAATATGCTCCGCCCATCAGCGAGAGAGCTCTAGGTGTCGAGAGAGCTCAGAGAAAAAGAGACGTCGCGTCACCGAACATTGCATCAGAATTTCTCTTCTCCACTCTGTCTCTCTATATATCTCTATCTCTCTTCTTCACTCTCTCTCTCTCTCACTCGCTCTCTCTTCTCCATTCTATCTCTCCTCTCTCTCCCTATCTCTCTTCTCCTCTCTCTCTCTCTCTCTCTCGTTTTCTCTCTCTCTCTGTCGTACTTCTCACTTTCTTTCTCTTTCTCTTTCCCTGTTTCTCTCTTCCTCTCTCTCTCTCTCTCTCTCTCTCTCTCTCTCTCTCTCGCGCGCTCTCTCTCTCTATTTATTGTTATTTCTCCCTCTTACTCTCTCTCTCTTCGCTGAGCAGTAATCACCAGAGTGAACAAATCGATCCCGTGCCCTCTTTCTCTGCCACACTTGGCGAAGGGTGGAGGAGGCAGATGATTTAGCCATGATCGTGAGCTAAAAGAACGATCGTGGGTGGAAAATGCACCGTAATGCCGATCAAAAACTGTTAATATTTTTTTTACAAACTGGAAATAGTTTTGAAACGGTACCACTTCTAAGGGATTTTTCTGGCCGATCTTCATTGAACAAGAATATAAAACGAGAACTTGTACTTATGTATATTCGATGGAGATGTCCTTTAATTATAGTTCGCCTTCAATGGCACTATAGTTTGGCCTAGTCTGAACTAGTTGGCATAGGCTCTACTTACTGCCTTTGGTGAGCACATTTACTTATTATTTATTTACATATCGTACATGAAATAATGTTTTTTTTTCAATGTGACAGCATTAAATACGATAATCAGTTCCAAAATAGTAAAATTGATAAGGGTACCCCCCGGTGATGAGGGATCGACGAAAACGGATCGCACATGTAAATATGTACATGTACATTTACATCGTCTGTACTTAAAATTTCTGAAAAAAGCTCCTTGTTTTTTGTCTCTCCTTTCCCATGCAACTCTCTTCTCCCAGCAGGACAAGCTGATATTGAGCCGTTGTGATCGATACGTGTTCTCTGCTGCTCCGAGCGAAACGGGGGGAGATGCACCTTATTTCATCCGACTTCTCTCCTTTCACTCTCTCTTTCTCTAACTCTCTCTCTCTTTCTTTCTCTCGTGCTCTCTCTCTCTTGCTCTCTTTCTCACTCTCTCTCTCTGTTTCTCTCTCTCTCTCTCTTTCTCTTTCCGTCGTTCTCTCACTAACGAAGCATTCAAGATGGCAAATGGACTGGATGTCTCTGATGACTAATCTTAAATGCCAGCTTCAACGACAATGCTTGCATATCAGCACAAATGTTCGCGCCCTCCTTTTTCCCTCCTCTGCACGCACAATTTCCATGCGCTCTCGCGTGCTCGCTCGATGTTCAGCACTTTCTGAGCACCTAGGGAAGATAGAGAGATGATGGAATTAAGGGAGGAAAGACAACGAGAGCGGAAATTTCTTCTGACACGCACGTACATTCGCTCGCCGTTTGGTCCTTTAAGAATGGAAAGCTGTACATGCTCAACGGATGTTTATAGTTCAAAATTGCATTAGAGACTTGAGACCTTTTTTTCTGCGTTAAATGAGCAGAATTATTACAGGAGGTATTCGAAGAAAGAATATACTTACATATTTCTCCCATATGTTGAAATTGAATAAAGTATAAATATATAAATAAATATTTATTTATACCTTATTTAATTTCAAAAAAATTTATTTTAAAAAATAGGAAATATTTTTTTTACAAAAATAAGAGATAAACGATGTGGTGTCCTGACGGTACCTGCGTAGTAGCAGAGCACCAAGAGTCCGTCAGCCATAATGGGCTGGTTGAAGCACGTGCTTGTGCCACAGCAAAGCGTCGTCGTCCGATTCGCAACCATCTGGACAAAATTCATCAAGGAATGGTGAGACAAATACCATTTTTCTTCCTCTTCTTCATAAAATTTAAACATCACTTTTCGGTAACCGGTGCAAAACAAATGGAAGAAAATGTAGAGGTACAACTAAAACGACTCAACATTCTTCTACACCACAGATCTGCGCGGCGTGGTTGACCATTGTGATAATCGATGCCCTTTCACCCAAAGATTTATAACTTCTTCTCATACTCGGCCGCCGCATGCGCTCCCATACCATCAATTTTCGGCTGAATACAGTGACATATTTAGATGGCACAAGTGGACAATATGTATGTATGTTAGAGAAGCAAAAAAAAGTTATAGGCCAGAAATGGGAAAAAAACTAAAAAGTGACATCGTTTCCACACATAAAGTATGTAGTTGTTGCATGATCTCGTTGATTTCTCTTCGTATTGGCACTTTGCAGGGTCTTTCTGCTCTTCATTCGCCAGATTGCAGTCCCACTTCTACAAGGAACACGTCAATGATGGATCGTGCGCATTATTATGGCTGATAAGTAGGACTCAGCGCAAACTTCGACGACTCTCTCGCTAAACAAGGGCGTAATCTGCGTCATGGCTGCTGGCATTTTCTTGCGATTTGCGACGAATGTGCCCGCTGACACATTGGCGAGCAAGTTGTTGTGGGCGTCGAGAAGAGCGCGTTCCTCTACCGAGGGAATGCCTCCAGGGCACGACTGAGCAGCCGCAGCTGAAACGGAAAGTACACCGCTTAACCAAACATGCAATTTCGCAGGTCAATGGCTTAAACAGAGCATGGCTTCGATTCCTGAGAAACACATGCAAAATCGCCCGTGTCACGGAGACCGTTCAGGGTGTCCAATTTCCGTTTGACTCGCTTGCAAAGTATTTATGCATTCAAAAGTACTTCCAAAGTCTTATTCTTTGTGTGTATGTAGTATAAACATGGCGAATTGATCAACCGAGATGTCTTCACCAGCACATTGCTGTTGTTGTGCGAATCTGTGAGAGACGCCCCGTTTATCTTTCCAAGTCGTAAGGACGGAATGGAATAAGAGGCTGCTATTGCTTCCCGAGCCATTGCCTTCACTCAGATTCGATCGCCGTCGCCTGTTCCACAGTCGTGACTGTGGGGGAACTCGTGGTGGAAGCTGCCTGCAAGTCGTGGTGGGACTCAAAGCATTATCGAATCATTAGGGATAATGTAGTTTATAATATGAAGACTATATCGCAGTATATTGCGAAATGCTTGATCAGCAACCATGGAAATGAAAAAAAACCCTCGACGTCATCATCGTCGTTTTTGTCTGTCGCAAGGATCGCGCCGAAGCAAAATCTAAACACTGAGCTTAAGCAATTCAAAGGAGTTCCTCCCTTCGAAAGTGCTAATGTAAAGCCGACTATAAAAAGGAGGTATGTATATTTGTTAATATGTATGTATATAGAACACGTGCCCAGCGCAGAGCAAAATGCAGAGCACGTTGATGAGTAGCCAGAGGAGCCCGAGGACTATGGCGGCGCAGCCCGCGTAGATGAGCCACGGAGAACACACAAGAAAAGAAAGCGTTGAAAACTACGCTTTTGGCTACGGTTTGAATCGTCATAGAAAATCCTAACGGTTAGGACCGTAGGAATCGGGTCATTTCAAAGCGTTGGTTTGAAAGCGTTGGGTAAGAAAGCGTTAGAAGCCCTCGGTGAGGGCAAAGCGTTGAGACTAACGCTTTCGTCTCATCATCGCACCTGCACCGTCCACCGCCTAATTCTCGCTCATTTATCACTCTCTCTCTCTCTATCTCTCTCTCTCCCTCTCTCTCTCTCTCTCTCTTCTATCGTCTCTGCCTCCACCATCCTCCGGATCAGGTTTTGCTAATTATCTCACTTTTGCGAACAGCATATTTAACTGTTTTCGGCCCTTCTGTGACCAAAACAACAGTTAAATAGAATAAAACTAAAATAAAGTTCGCAAAAGTCGATTAATTAGCTAACCTGTTATCCGTTGCGATGTAGGGAGTCGTTGTCGTCGCTTGAACCTAGAGGTAGACAGAGAGAGAGAGAGAAAGACATTTTGCTCCTGACCGAACCCGAACCACCACCCCCCGCGCGCAATTTTCCCACGTTAACCACCAGGCCACCAACCCACCCAAGAACCTTCCGGCATTGGATAACCTAGTGATAGGGCCCCCCCAGGTCATTTGTGCACAGATGTTCTTCTCTCTCTCTCTCATCTTTCTTTCTCTCTCTCATCTCTCTTTCGTTCTCTCGCCTCTCTTTCTCTCTCATCTCTTTTCTTCTCCCTCTGTCCATGTCTATTAATGATACTAAATGTTTTTTCGAATAATTAACACTACAAATGTAAAACAAAGTGGAAGATTTGTGTTTCGCCTTCATTCACAGCCTGTTAATTGTAAGTTGTTTGAGATGCGTGAGAACGGTAATTTGCATAGTAATAGTTGCTGAATGTGTGCTAATGAGCGAAATACTTTGCGATTATACATGCACTCATTGTCTTGCTCACTGCGGAGAGGGAGAGAGAGAGAGACAAAGAGAGAGAGAGAGAGAGAGACAGAGACAGGCACAGAGAACGACAGACAGAGAAAGAGAGAGAAGGAGAGAGAGAGAGAGAGAGAGAGAGAAAGAAGGCGAGAGAGAGAAGAAGGCGAGAGAAGGAAAGACAGATGGATACAGCATTTCAAGTGGGGTCGGATGCGATCGATCAGCATGCAGTGCCGAGAGACAGAGAGAGAGAGAGAGAGAGCGAGAGAGAGAGAGAGAGAGAGAGAGACAGAGGAAGAGAGAGAGAAAGAGAGAGAGAGACAGAGGAAGAGAGTGAGTAAACAGTGGTTATGTTAGGCGACGAAGAATATAACGAAAAAAAAAACATATGTCTTCGTCTTAGTTTCCATTATTATTTCTTTTCTTTTCTTCTCTTTTTACTTCTCATTTTACCACGTGTGTTACATCTAGTGTTCCATGTTACACCGTATAAATTGAAAAAAAAATTGAAGAAAGTGATTGTAGGGAATAAAATTTTCAAGCCCTTACGACTCAAGCTCGATATTACAGTTTATTTTTGTGTGAGTACAGGAAATAACAATCCTTCAAACAGAACAAGAATGCAACATTTACAAGCATAGGGAGACTTATTCACAGATTTAAAACCCGGTACACATCTAACAACGGCATTTTTTTCTGAAATAGAATAAATATAGGTCAAAAAGAACAAGGAATTTTTTACAGAAATTAGTCAAACAACGACTAGTAGACAGAAAAACTGAGCGAGGATTAATTCGTACGAGGTAAAAGTTCAACCCTTCCACGATGAGTGAATTCTAAAGCAAAGCACATAGAATATAAGATAGTCAACAAAGTTAAAATTAGAAAAATAGAAATAAGTGAGAAGGCCACGATTTCTATCCTTCACTGTACAATTTCGCTGTATAACTAGGCTCCATTCACTGTACCAGACGAAAAGAGGGTATTGATCCGCCTTGCTAACACATTTGCCGTATTCGATTTTGGCGCGTAGGTCGGAACTTGCATGAGCAGACAGAGAAAGCCCCAAAGGTCAGCGACTTCCTTGTCGAATCGAAGATGAAAGAGGAAGTGAGTAGCTTATTCAGCTACGTCAAATTAACAATATAAACAAAACTAAAAGAGTTGGAGACCAAAAAATATCACGAAATTAAATACATATTTAGTGTGTCATATGATTTCAATACTTATCAGAAAACAATTTTCCGGCCGCAGAGTATTTCTAACGCTTTCCAAAACCCAAAAGCTTTCAATCTCCATTAATGTGACTAAATGTTTTTTTTTCTTTTCCAAATCATTAACACGACGAATGTTAGACAAAGTGGAAGAGTTAACAACCTGTTAAATAAGAGAGACAGTGAAGAGAGAGACAGAGAGAGAGAGAGAGAACGAGAGAGACAGTGAAGAGAAAGTGAAAGAGAGTGAGAGAGACAGTGAAGAGAGAGAGAGAGAGAGAGAGAGAGAGAGAGAGAGAGAGAAAGTGCAAATGATAGTGGTAATGAAGAGAGAAGCCGATCGCAGATAATTTTGGGAAGCGTACTCCGCAACGCTTTGCAATGAAAAGCGTTGCGATCAACGCTTTGCAAAGCTGAAAATCGTTGCGATCAACGCTTTGCAAACCTGAAAAGCGTTGGGGGGTCTACGCTTTCCAAAAAGTCGGCCGAGGCGCCTCTAAAAGCGTCATTCTCAACGCTTTCAACCCCAACGATATGGCCAAAACGCGTTCTCAACGCTTTATTTTCTTGTGTGAACACATCGAGGGGTCTGGCTGCAATTGAGTTTAAGTGGGGTTGGTTTTGAAGAGCCTGGCCAGGGACCTTAAAGGAAGTATCCGACGAAAGAATACCGTATCTAATAAAATTACGTTTCAAACTGTGCTAAACTCCCAACTGGATGAGCCTTTTTTGAGCGCCCGCTACAAAATTTCAAATTTGAAGCGTATGTGTTTCTAACCTCTCTCGACTTCTTTCATTGTCTTGCTTTTCTCTAGTGTCTGTATCTCTCATCCTTTGGTGAAAATGGGGTGCTAAGTGTGGCAAGATGGTGAGAGACTGCCTCTTGTTACCACCCGTTTTCATTCCTTGCTTGGATTTGAGCATACACCGGTTACATCGACAGAGACGTTTTCTACCGTATTCCAAAAAACAAAAGCAATTTTCTATCTAAATACTGACTTTCGTAAAGCGGGATCACCTCTAATCGATCTTTTAGGCCAGACTTGATCATCTAGGAATATAAAATAAGAAGTTATTTTTTCGTCGGATACTTTCTTTAAAAACTGCAGTAATCCTCAAGAAAGAATACGCAAGAAGAGAGACGCAGACAGTAAGGTATGTTCGATTTTAATTTCCATGGGCAGTTTACTTGAGAGGCGTGTGGTTTGTGTCCATTTCATCTTATTGAGGAAGCACAGCTACCACACAAATTTCATTTGAATAAATTTCGACCTTGCTGAAAACAGCCGGCCAGAGTGGGATGAAGATGACGAAGCACCAGATACACACTCCAACGTCCATTAACTGAAATGAGAAGAGTTTCTTTTTTTTATTTCGATAAAGTTTATCGTTATTTTGCTGTGCGAGCTTCTTGATTTGGTAAATGTTAAGGTAACAAATGCATGAAATAGTATGTTTCAATTAAAATAAAGGCAGCAAAGACAGGAGACCCAGGCGGCGACGTAGAGGCAGTAACAACAAATGCAACCGCATACGGTGCAACAGAGGGCGAATTGTTTGCCGATCTCAATGCTGCCCGTGGTGATCAAGAAGACCGGAAGCTGGAAAGAATATATTTTGATTTTGCTCTTAATCCTTAGCATATTCAGAACTAAACATAGCTTCTTACTATTATTCGAGTCCATTGTAATCATTATACTAATATCAATACACTTTGAAAGATAGATGTTCTTAAAGCTTGCTAGAAGTTGGAAAGAAAGAAAGATCTAATTTCGCAGACAAAGAGAAAGACCATCTTTTGGGCGTCGCATCCATTCAAGTGGACATTTCCAATGACGATGAAGCAGACGTTGAAGATAAAGTTGATGAGGTGATCTTGGCAGAACAGGCAACTCAACGACCCTTCACTCCCAGCATTGTAAGACAAATTAACCTAAACGGGCTTACCCTTCAGATTTTGTTCAACAAACTTCTAGGATACATTCAAAACTACACATTCTTCTTGCAAGTTTCAGTTTTTTTTCCAATAAATCTGAAGTACAATGGATTATAACACAGAATTTTCAAATGAAAATCCGAACGCTCTCGCCGAAGACTTCAAGGTGGCAGCTGCGGATTTTCAAACGTGCGGATCGGCGTGACGCAGACATCGTTGTAGGAAGACGGAGACGGAAAGGCAGCCAGCCACTCGCGGAGAAGGTGACACTGAGAAATGGGTCAGCTTGTAATGGAATGCCCTATGCCACTCGCCTCCTTTTTTTTATTTTCCTTACCCTTATTAACATAGCCAAGTGCTATTATATTACCATCCTTTCACGAAATTCGAATATTTCTGTCTGAAATATCAAACAATATGTGTCGGAGATTGCAAAAGAAAGGCAATCTCAACAATTTAATTTAAAATGAAAATTTAAGCTTGAAAAATAATAACACATAAGATGAGCTTATGAAGGTTACATTATTTATTATGAAGTATTATAGCAAGTGTAGAGTCAGTATTACAGCAATTTTAAAGGTATTTCCTGAAAATTAAATTTATTCCATTTGTAAAGTATTCCTATTCCAAAAAGTACGGTCAGATTTGGACAAAATGGTGCTGAACTGCGGGTCCAACGAGGAAAGAAGAAATGCAACGGAACAGCAGATGGCGGCGATTCCTGACAATGATATAGACATCCGGAATCTTACGTTTTACGGCATTTCCGCCTGGCCATTTGCGCTAGACTCAATTGCAAAGTACTTATGCATTCAAATGTACTCATCATTCTTTGTGTACTGAGTATAAACATGGCGAATTTATCACAACGAGATGTCTTCCTCACAACATCGGTGTTGTTGTGCGAATCTCTGATTGTGAGAGACGCCCCGTTTATCTTTCAAAGTCGTGAGGAAGCAATTGAATAAGAGGCTGCTGCTGTTTCCCAGCCATTTCTATCACTCTGATTCGATCGTCGTCTCCTGCTCCGTGGATGTGGGAGAACTCGTGGCGGACGCTGCCTACAAGTCGTGGTGGGAATCAAAGCATTACCGAATCATTAGGGGATACTGTAGTTGCAAGTGTGAGTGCTTTAGAATTCATATTTTAAATATGAATCTCAAAATGTTGGATAAGCATCCATGGAAAATGGTGGCCAACCTCGACGTTGTCATCGCCCTTTTTGTCTGTCGCAGCAAGCAATACGCCGAAGCTTAACAGTGTGCTGATCTTGAGCAATTCAAAGGAGGGCCACCTTTCGTGTCTGCCTGATATATTGAACACGCACCCGGCGCAGAGGAAAATGCAGAGCAGGGTGACGCAGAGCGACAAGGGCCCGAGGACTATAGCGGAGCAACTCGCGTAGATCATCCACGGAGAACACATCGAGGGGTCAGGCTGCAATTGAGTTGATCGGTTTGGTTAAAGAGCCTCTCCAGGGTCCTTAAAAACTACCGTAATCCTCAAGAAAAGAATATTCAAGACATACAGTAAAGTACGGTAGATTTTAAGCACCATGGAGAGCCTCTTTGAGAGGTGTGTGTGGTCTGCATCCATTTCATCTAAGCGGAGCTACCGCCGCAAATTTCTCTTGAAAAAAATGAACCTTGCTGAAAACAGCCGGCCAGAGCGGAATGAAGAGAACGAAGCCCCAGGTCCACACTCCAAGGTCCATTAACTAAAAGTAGATTTTCTTTTTCTATTTCGACAAAAATAATCATTGCTCTACGTGCTTCTTGATTGCGCGGCAAATGTTGGTAACAAATGCAAGAAATAGTATGTTTATATTAAAATAAAGGCAGTAACGACGGGAGACCCAGGCGGCGACGTAGAGGCAGTAACAACAAATGCAACCGCATTCGGTGCACATGAGGGCCAAGTCTTTGCCGATCTCTATGCTTCCCGTGGCGATCAAGAAGATCGGAAGCTAGAAAGATTTATTTTGGTCTAGTTTGAGCAGAAAATTACGTTGAAATGGGCAGTGAGCGCTGAGACTTATTTCGCAGTCAAAGAGAAAGACCATCTTTTCGGTGTCACATCCGTTCAAGTGGACAATTCCAATGACGATGTAGCTGACGTTGATGACGAAATAGATGAGGCTGCTCAGGCAGGCCAGGCAACTCAAGGACCCTCCTCTCCCAGCATTGTACTGCAAGAGGTGAATTATTGTCTTGTAAAATTAAATTTAACAATCTTACCTTTAACATTTTATTCAATAAATGTAATTTCCACATTTTAGGTTGCATTCAAAACTGTATATTCTTCTTGTAAGTTTCAAAATTTTTCCAATTAATTTGAAGTATAACAAATAATTTTAAAATTAAATTCGAATGTGCTCCCTGACGACTTCACCGCGGCTGCGGATGGCCGAACGTGCGGATCGGCGTGACGCAGACATGGCTGTAGGAAGACGGAGACGGAAAGGCAGCCAGCCAATCGCGGAGAAAGTGACACGGGGAAATGGGTCAGCATGTAATGGAATGCCTTATGCCACACGTTTCCTTTGTTATTGTCCTTTCCCTTATTAAAATATCAAAGTGCAATTACATTATCATTCCGTTTTCATGGCTTTTCTAGTCATTCTCCCCTCCACGGCTCTACATGATCGGTATTTATGCATTCAAAAGTACTTCCAAGTTACTCATTATTTGTGTGTTAAACATGGCGTGAATTTATCACAAGGATGTCTTCACCACAACATTGCTGTTGTTGTTGCGAATCTGTGAGAGACCTAAAAGTTTATGTCATGGTCAATGTCGGGAGGAGGGAGTGGAATAAGAGGCTGCTGCTGCTTCCCAGCCATTGCCTTCACTCTGATTCAATCGTCGTTGCCTTCTAAACAGTCGTGGTTGTGGGGGAACTCGTGGTGGAAGCTGCCTGCAAGTTGTGGGATACTGTAGATTCAAATGTGAATACTGTAGTTTTCATATTTTAAATATGAATTAAAAAATATTGGATCAGGAACCATGGAAAATGGTGGCAAACCTCAACGTCGTCATCGCACTTTTTGTCTGTCGCAAGCATCGCGCCGAAGCACATTCTAAACACTGAGCTAAAGGAGGATCTTGAGCAATTCAAAGGAGTTCCTCCCTTCGAATCTGCTGATGTAAAGCCGACTATAAAAAGGAGGTATGTATATTTGTTAATATGTACAGTACCGCCAAAAGGTCTATCAACTTTTGGTTTTTCGGGAATATTTTTCTTCATAGTGTACGAAAGTAGATGAAATTTTCAGTGTTGCTTCTTTATGGTGTTAGATCATTAGTAACAAAATATTGGTTTGATTGATCCGCAATTGAGCCCGAAAAAAAATCAATAACTCAAATCACCCGAGTTGCACATTTAGGCGTGCCGGATTAAATGGATTATTGCTTCGAATTCGGGTAGCTTTTATTGGAGAAATGGTTTAGATGGATTCTAAGACATATCTGTGATACGTTTTTGGTCTAATCGATATTTAATCACATGCTTTTACATGCTGCCTGCCTTCACCTCGTGATCCATGCACTCGGCCTGAGATGTTGAATGTTCAGGAGAATAAAATTAATCATGTTATGCCATGCTTATAGTAATAATGAGGTAGATATATTCAGAGGTGATAAGCGAACAAATTCAGATGGTTGCTTGGCCTGTGGAAATTAGATTCTAACCATTTATGTACACTTTGACTACCACTGTCAACTTTCGTCTGCAGCCAAAACGTACTTAAAGTGCTGCTGTGCACTTGACCGTGTTTCGAAAAGGGTATCACTTGTCTATGATGATTCGTAATAGACGTTTCTGTATTCTGCAGCCTTATTTCATCCATGGCTTCATGAGACGATAAGGGACAGACGATCATTTGAATTTACCCTGGCATTGAGTAGTGCAGTGTATTGACAACTGTCTGTTGTAGATCAATTACAACATTAAAATGGCTAAATGGAATTTAGACTATTGCAGAACACTCTGTTTTATAGATTGAAGTGATATTTGACTCTATCTAAAACTTCTCAGGATTATTTTCCTACCATTTACGGCACCGCACCACTCTACTCCAGGGTACATTCAAATTATCTACCCCTCCCTATGTAGGCCTCATGAATCCAGGCATGAAATAAAGCTGCATATGATAGAGAAGCCTATGAACTATAATTATAGGTAGCTAAAAGCGTTTTACAAACAAAGACACCTGCACAGCATCACTTTTAGCACTTCAGCGTTGTGGACCGAAGTTGACCGCGGCGATCAAAGTGTGTACAAATAGTTAGAATCTAATTTCCACATGCCAAGCAACCATCTGAATTTGTTCGCTTTTCACCTCTGAATATATGGACCTCATTATTACTATAAGCATGGCAGTACATGATTAATTTTATTCTCCTGAACATTCAGCATTTCAGACCGAGTGCATGGATCACGAGCTGAAGGCAGGCAGCATGTAAAAGCATGTGATTAAGTATCGACTAGATCAAAAACTTATCGCAGATATGTCTTAGAAACCATATCTCCGATAAAAGCTACCAGAATATCAAAGCAATAATCCATTTAATCCAGCACTCCTAAATGTGCAACTCGGGTGATTTGAGTTATTGATTTTTTTCGGGCTCTATTGCTGATCAATCAAACCAATATTTTGCTTCTAAAGATCTGACAGCATAAAGAAGCAACCTTGAAAATTTCATTTACTTTCGTACACTATGAAGGAAAATATGCCCGAAAAATCAAAAGTTGATAGACTTTTTGGCGGTACTGTATGTATATAGAACACGCGCATAGCGCAGAGCAAAATGCAGAGCACGGAGATGCAGAGCGAGAGGAGCCCGAGGACTATGACGGCGCAGCCAGCGTTAATGAGCTACGGAGAACACATCGAGGGGTCTGGCTGCAATTGAATTGAGGTGGGTTTGGTATTGAAGTGCATGTACAGGGACCTTAAAAACTCTTAAAAAAAAGAATATGCAAAACGAGAGACTCAGACAATAAAGCACGGTCAATTTTAAGCCCCATGGACAGCTTCTATGAGAGGTGTGTTGTTCAGCCGCCGTAGTAAACTGTCGTTTTCTCGGGTGAAAGCTCGGGGGAATTCACCTGAACGTAGGGAGTTTCAGCCGAGCTTTCGTTTGAACTCTCGGCTGAGATGCTCCTCCGAGGACATAATATTGTTGAACGTAAATGACGCATGTGAAAATGCGCTGTGTACTCGTTTGAGAGGAATAGAACGCAGTGCGAATTCTATGAACACCACATACAAGCATAACTGTCTTATTTCAACTTATTCCCTTAGTTTGCTATGAAACATTTCTTAATTAATTAAACACTGCAGCACCCACGCGGCAGCTCTACAATACGAAGCACGCTCGAACACGCGTGATTGTTGAGCAGACATTCGGTTGGCTAAAAAGAAGATTCGCCATCCTCTCCACCAAGTGTCGCCTCTCCCCTGAACGCGCCGCCCTTGCTTGTGCTGTACTTCACAACTATGGTATTACGAAGGGATACTGTAGGATTGACCTTGGACCCCCACAACGAGGCATTCCACTTCCACCGCATTCCAACTCCCCCCGTGATCACATTGTTAATTCTCTGTAATGCCATTGCAGTTTTGCTTGTTATTTATCGTCTTAAAATATCTTCTTTTGTAAGGTATCCTAAGTTAAAAACGAGTTAAAAACAACTCTCACTTAATATAACAACCATAAAACCGTTAATTAACAGTTTAAAAAACATAATAACTTTTAACTCAACTGAAACTACTCTGAACTACGGTAGATCTGTAATATAATAACATAATAACCGTTAAGTTCAAAAATAACTACTAAGCTTTGCACTAGCCATACAGTATATACTATTACCATATCTATATACTTTGGAATCTAAAAACTAATGACCTGCATAACTCTCCTAGTACCTGCATAACTCTCCTAGTACTCAGTTGAAATGGTCGAATGGGTGGAGGCTAGAGTGTGGAAGATCGGGTTCGTCATCGCAGGTGGTGATTCTTGTTGCGGTGGGTAGTCGACGAACTGCCCAGACACGGGAGCAGCATGCTAAAAAAAATAAGTAGAAAAACAAGAAACATGAGTAGAAAAGTGTGACTCCCGGAGAACTCACGCTTTATCTGAGCAAATATAACTGCTCAAAGAACAAAAAGAGAAGCAAACAAAATTTGAAATAAGATCACATCAAATGTTTAATCAGATTGATAAACATACTCTTCCGGTTTCAAGCGAGGGGCTTCCC
This sequence comes from Allodiplogaster sudhausi, assembly GCA_945643635.1. Classification (NCBI taxonomy): domain Eukaryota; kingdom Metazoa; phylum Nematoda; class Chromadorea; order Rhabditida; family Diplogasteridae; genus Allodiplogaster; species Allodiplogaster sudhausi. Next base: position 573,022 of record CALZFC010000027.1, on the reverse strand, counting down.
ACTCCTTGAAACGTGGGCGATCGAGCAAGCATGTGGGAGAGCAGGAAGTCGCCACGACCGAGATCTGTACTCAGCTTCTTCTCTATTTGGCGATCAACGCCGCCGCCCGTGGCATTCAAATACCTCAAGCACCAATTCTCTTCGGGCAAAAAGCATTCAAGGAAATCAAACAAGAAATAAAAGTTACTTGGTCCACTTTGCCTTGTTCTTCTTCAGCGACAACTTCCTGTATTTGTAGTTCTCTTTAATTGATTCCACATCCTTGTCGATTTTGAAGCGCAGTAGCAAGGACTCTTGAATCTTCTTCCACTCACGATTTCGAGCCCTGTTGGCGCCGGCGTTACGCAGCTCGTTACCGCTTTCCAGGACTTCCCGTGCCTCGTATACCTTTTCTACGATGAAGTCCGACTCTTCACAAGTGAAGCGAACTTTCTCCATGCCTAAACGATTAACAACCAATTAAAACCACAGCCCCAAATCATAAATACACATAAAAAATAATTTGGAGTGAAACTCAGATTTGAATATTTCTTGAAAACTGTATTTTGCGTTCCGGCAGAGTTGCAAACATTTTGTTATTGAGAGCAAGTCGGATCCAGAATTTCCGGACAACTGTCACACAGAGGCCATAGTGTGAAAGATTTTCAGCTCAACTGAGAGTTGCTCTCTCATTATTGCACGATCTCTCTCTCCTGTCAGCCGAGTTATTCTGTTCAGCTGAAAAACTACGTTCAGCCGAGACCTCGGAATATGGAGGGAGAAGCGAAAAGGGCGCATAGAGAGTGTGTGTTTTGATGAGAATTAGGCATTTTCAGCTCAGGTGTATTCCCCCGAGTTTTCACCCGAGAAAATGACAGTTTACTACGGCGGCAGGGGTGTATCGGAATTCCGAATTCCGAATTCCGACCTTTTTTCCCTTCCGAATTCCGTTCTGAAAGGGAGCCTTCCGAATTCCGAATTCCGAATTCGGTTATGAAGGCCATTGGAGGGTGCCGATGACAGCTGGTGTTACCCAGAGAGATGCCGTCGGGAGATAGAGGTGAGAACGGACGCCGTTCGTAACGGAGCATGAAAATATCATGCTCGGCGATCTCCTTATCGCTGCCTTTCTCCACCGAGTCGACGATGACTGCCCGTGTTTCCTTCTCCCGATTCTCTGCCTCTGTTCAGAGTGCGACTGCGGACGCGACGCGTAGGAAATAAACTGTCCTGGGAGTGAGGGGAGTGGCTGTAAGAGGAGATGTTACGCAGGGTGTCGGTGAATCAGTCGGGGCACTCCGCCAGCTAAGCCAACCAACTGTTGTTCTCATCGACTTGAGCAGTGTGCCTTCCTGACGATGGGGACAATGAGGGCAACAGAAACATTGATAGCGACGCAGGAGACAGTCCCATTTTCGAATGTCACTCGGCCTTTTTCGTCAACTCAAAGGATGCACAGTGTTATCGCGGCAGCGCTTTCACTTGTCGTAGGTATGAAGACAGCTTATTATTTAAGTTAACTTATTTATATCTATTTTAAGAACAAAAAGTAGGCCAAGCTTTAACTTGCGCGCCAATGTGTCAGCGGGCACATTCGTCGCAAAGGGCAAGAACATGCCAGCAGCCAAGACGCCGATTACGCCCTTGCTAAGCTAGAGTCGTCGAAGCCACGTTGTGACGAGCAAAAGCTGCTCTGGTTCAGCTTTGGCTCGTCACCAATGAAATAGCACAGGACAGAGAAAAAAAGACGTCACCGTTCGTGCAGTGAATGCTTCCATCCTCTCCAGGCCGACCAAAGTACCCACAAAAGCGACGAAATAGTACAGGCAGAGAAAAAAAGACTCCTCGCACCTCTTCGAGTAAGACGAAGAGGTGAGAAGTGTCTTTTTTTCTCTACCTGTACTATTTCACTGCTCGTGTGAGTATGTACTTTGATCAACCAGGAGAGAATGAGAATGGAGTCATGCACCGGACGACCGGCGACGTCTTCTTTCTCTGCCCTGTGCTATTTCGCATAGATTTGTTAGACTGTGTTCAGCTCGAGATGTTGCCAGCTTGTTCTCAGTCTGTGACAACAACGCCAATGTTGGGAACAAGAGTTCCGAATATGTTTCAAACTTTAGGCAGATTGAATGCGCGGCTGGCGAATGAAGCGCAAAAGACGCTGCAAAGTGCCAATACGAAGAGAAACCAACAAGAGCAGGCAACAACTACTTTTTGTGGGGGAAACGATGAACTTTGGGTGGAAGGGCATCGATTACACAATGGGGGTCGCCTTGTCCGGCATCAACCACGCCGCGCAGGTCTATGGTGTCGAACACGGTTGCGTCGTTTTAGTTCTTCCTCTATATTTTCCTTCCATTTGTTTTGCACTGGTTACCGAAAACTGATGTTTTCATTTTATGAAGAAGAAGAAAAAAATGGTATTGTCTCACAGATCCTTGATGAATTTTGTTCAGATGGTTGCGAATCGGACGACGAGGCTTGGCTGTGGCATAAGCACGTGCTTCAACCAGCCGATTATGGCTGACGGACTCTTGGTGCTCTGCTACTACGCCGAACCGTCAGGACACCATATCGTTTATTTCTTATTTTTGTACAGAAATTAAAAAATTACTTCCTATTTTTTTGTAAATAAAAAGCATTGAAATTGAATAAAGTATAAAAAAATATTTGTTTGAATATATATAATTTAATCATTGTCAAAGCTTTTATAAATATGAATAGTAAAAAATTTCAAATCATCAGGATTATGCATTTCAGTGGACGTGCCGCAGGAAATCTCTACGAGTATGTCTAAACGTTTTGCAGCAACGTCTTCTTTGTCTGCATTTTTCAAACGAATTGAGAATAAAATTGTTTACAGCTTGTTCATTAAAAAGAAAATGCTTGCTTTTTTCGCGTTATGCAAGCTCTGAAAATAAAATCGCCGTAAATACTGTGCGCGTCTAAGGCAGTTTCGATTTGCCCTTTAACAGACACAAGCTTGATTGTAGGAACATATGGAGAATCTGAATTGTGCCAAAAGTGACATAAGACTGAAACATTGTCTTTTCACTCATTTTTCAATAAAAAAATGCATATTTGTGTACTATTGTATCACTGATCTTAATAACATCATTATCCTTGTGTTTCAAATTTTAAAAGCTGAAAGTTTTTTTTCCTTTCCAACAGGAGTGAACGTTTGTCACTGTTCGCTGAGTATCGCTGAAGTAGGCAATTGAGCTTCAAACAATGAAAGACAAATCCTACTCGTGTCACGGCCTTTCTGGTTGTCCAACTCGCTTTAGACTCGCTGGCAAAGTATTTATACATTCAAAAGTACTTCCAAAGTACTCGTTCTTTATGTGTACTGATTATAAACATGGCGAGAATTTATCACAACGAGATGTCTTCACAACAACATCGCTTTTGTTGTGCGAAGCCTTGAGAGACGCCCCGTTTATCTTTCAAAGTCGTGAGGAAGGAATTGAATAAGAGGCGGCTGCTGCTTCCCAGCCATTGCTTTCACTCTGATTCGATCGTCGTCTCTTGCTCCGTGGATGTGGGAGAACTCGTGGCGGACGCTGCCTACAAGTCGTGGTGGGAATCAAAGCATTATCGAATCATGAGGGATACTGTAGTTTTAAATGTGAATACTAGTATGCAGTATATCACAAAATGCTTGATCAGCAAACGTGGAAATGGCCAACCTCGACGTTGTCATCGCCCTTTTTGTCTGTCGCAGCAAGCAATGCGCCGAAGCTAAACAGTGTGCTGATGTTGAGCAATTCAAAGGAGGGCCACCTTTCGTGTCTGCCTGATATATTGAACACGAACCCGGCGCAAAGGAAAATGCAGAGCAGGGTGACCCAGAGCGAGAGGGGCCCGAGGACTATAGCGGAGCAACTCGCGTAGATCACCCACGGTGAACAAATCGAGGGGTCTGGCTGCAATTGAGTTGATCGGTTTGGTAAAAGAGCCTCTCCAGTTTCCTTAAAACCTACCGTAATCCTCAAGAAAAGAAAATGCAAGACCAGAGAAGCAGACAGTAAAGTACGGCGGATTTTTAGCTCCATGAACAGCATCTTTGAGAGGTCTGTATCCATTTCATCTTATGAGGAAGCAGAGTTACAGCACAAATTTCACTTGAATAAATCTCGACCTTGCTGAAAACGGCCGGCCAGAGTGGGATGAAGATGATGAAGCCCCAGATCCACACTCCAATGTCCAGTAACTAAAAGAAGAAGAGTTCTTTTTAAATTTACTTTGATAAAATTTTATCATCATTATTTTACTGTGCAAGCCTCTTGATTCGACAAATGTTGAGGTAACAAATGCATGAAATATATGCATGTCGCTATTAAAATAAATACAACGACGGGAGGCCCAGGCGATGATATAAAGGCAGCCGTCACAGCACATCAGGGCGATATCTTTGCCGATCTCAATGCTTCCCGTGACGATCAAGAAGATCGGAAGCTATAAAGATATATTTGAATCTTTTGCTGTTAATCTTTCGCAGCTTCACAGCCATACAGTACCACCATATTTAACAGTGTCCAATTAGTCTAGTTTGAATAGCATATTTCGTTGAAATGCGCCCTGTGCGCTGAGAGTTAGTTCGAAGCCATAGAGAAAACCATCTTTTCGGGGTCGCATCCGTTCAAGTGGATGCTTCCAATGACGATGTAGATGGCGTTGATGACGAAATAGATGAGGCTGCTGCTCAGGCAGCCAAGGCAATTCAAGGACGCTTCTCCACTACCCGCATTGTATTGCTAGAGGTGACTTCATTTTTTGTCACATTAACCTTTACTAGGATACTCTTAAAATTCAATTCAATAAAGTTACACATATTCCAGGTTGCATTCAAAACTGTAAATTGTTTTTGCAAGTTTCAACCTTTTACACTAATTCTGAAGTATAAAGAATAATTTTAAAATGAAATTACATTTATAACGACATCACGGCCGTTGCGGATGAACACACGTGTGGATCGGAGTGACGAAGACATGGTTGTAGGAAGACGGAGACGGAAAGGCATCCAGCCACTCGCGAAGGAGGTGCAACGGAGAAATGGGTCAGTTTGTAAAGGAAAGTCCTATTCAACACACTTCCTTCCTTATTGCCCTTTCCCTTATTAACGTAGCCAAGTGCTATTACATTACCATTCCGTTTTGAAGGTTTTTCTAGTCATTCTCCACCCCGGGGCTCTTCGTGAGCGGTTGCCTCTCTCTTGTTGGCCTGGTGTTGGCCAGGTTCCCGGAAATAAACATTTAAAAAGGTGATGCCTGCGCTAGTCTTCTGCATCAATAGGCATAGAATTGGACTATAATAACAACGTCTCGTTATTACAAGTTAGAGTTAAAGTATTTAGTAGACTGTACTCGCGGAAAGTTTGGAAGCTAGCTGAAATCGCTGTTTTCCGAACCTTTATATACTTATTGCTTAGGCTAGCTGGTTTTCTTTTTCAAGATTCCGTTAGTAATATATCTTGCGAGAATGCATTATAATACTTCGAGTGAGTCAAAATCACAATGTTGTTTTTAAGATGGTGCCATTCGTTCTATTTGGCCACTTTCCTGATTCTACTAGTAAAACACACTTTTGAGATATGTACTTATTCGCTGAATTGTGCCGGTGTCTAGAGTGAAGAATGTGACATCGTCGTCAAGCACGCCGTTCCAAGCGAGACTCGCTTGCGGCTCCGCCACGGACTCTTCCATGAGCGCCGCGCCGTCTCACCGAAGACACCGAGGACGGCGCGTTTGATGAGTAGTTCCTTTTTCTTCTAGCTTGGCTTTCTTTGCTGAAGATGTGGTCCTTTTGTGTCTTTATACCGACGAACGGTGTTTATTTTTAGCTAATATATAAACTTCAAAAGCAGTTGTTGATAAATGTTTTGCCTAAATATTAAATATCTTTTTACTGATATAACCGAATGGTGCCCTATGTTAACGGTAACGGATATTTCTCCTGTGTGTGTATTCAACCACTTCCATTTTCTATTCAACCATTTCCGGATTTTGCCATGACTGCTTATGCGCTTTCAAGAAACTTTAATTGACGATCAGTTTGTCGTCACATCTCGCTTGGCTGACAAATATGTACTCCTCTCATCGCAAGTGGGTGGTTTGATTCTGGAATATATTTATATGCCATAGATGTTTCAGAATTTTCTTTATTCTTGGATTGTGCCCCTGGTGTTGAGCTTGTTATACAAAAAAGGTAAAACTGCAAGATATGAGTGATGTTGGATGGAACAAATTTCAAATGCTATTTCTCATATGATCTTGCAATTTTTTCCAAGATTCCCAAGCGTCGTGGTTTTCGCCGAATAAAAAAACAATCCTGCTCACTTTCGGCAGAAGAGGATGACTACACTCGGGTAAACGGACACAAGTGTATGTTGACTTCATTCATACATAGACATATAATCTCGTGAGAAGTTAGAAATTCCTGTGTCGAAATTTATGTGAGCCTTACATCGGGAGCACTTCAATTTTTCTGGGAGCAAAGTATCCATTCAGAAAATTGTTTATGGGTGAACATCCGTAGCTATCTCCTTACTCAATTATACCAGTCATTTATGACCCGAGTTTTGAAAAAAATCTATCGCATTTAAAAATTTATGTGCCATATTTGGAATTATGTATTAAGAGGTGTGTACCACTTATTTCCTGAACCTCGAGTTCCTGATATAACCTTAGTTAAAATAGAAAGATAATTGATTCTCTAATTAGAAAAACAACTGTGAGATATTGTGCATTTTTAGTCTGTCCCCATATTCATTTCATTTTGGTTGTTGATTTGTCACAAGTTGAAATAGTCTGCATTTCTTTTATATGTAATTGCGTACATACATAGAGATATATCCCGCCTTATTGTTGTTGATTGAACATTCGGTTCTTTTCTGCGCTATAGGTTGTTTTTTGCTGCTTGTTTGAGAAGTGAAACACTATTAATTTTTCACTTCAAGGACAAACCACTTACGAGAAAGAAGAGCAAGAGATATAAAGAACAGGAGAGAAAGAAAAAGAGAGAGATAGAGAGAAAAGGAGAGAGAGAGAAAGAGAGAGAGAGAGAGAAAGAGAGAGAGAGAGAAAGAGAGAGTGAGAGGGAGAGGTATCGAGCTCATTTTCAGTAATTTGAGAAAAAAGATGCTCTCTCTGGCGGATATTCTCTTCGTGAGTCTGAGCGGCCTTCTGAACTCGCTTGGCTTGCTCCTTAACGTCCTGCTCCTGGTGGCCATTCTCACGCAGACGCCCAGCTCCTTCCAATCCTACTCCGTCATCCTCGCTCTCATGACCATGACGGATGCGTCAGCAAATATTATGTCGCTGGTTGTTATGCAGAGGTAGGAATAGGGAGAGAGAGAGGGAGGGAGAGAAGAGAAAGAGTGAGAGAGAGAGAGAGAGAGAGAAAGAAAAGGGAGAGTGACCAAGAGTGAGTAAGAAAAGCAAAGGAGGATAGAATAGAGATGACATGAGAAAATAGCGAGGAAGAAAAGGAAATGAAAACATACAATTGGAAAGAGGGGTAAAATGAAGAGAGACATACATACAATGTTGACGAGAGGTAATTCAAGTAAAGAGAGAGAGAGAAAAAAAGAGAGAAAGAGAGAGAAGAAAGAGAGAGGGTGAGGGAGAGAAAAAAAGGAGAGAGAGAGAGGGAGAGAGAGAGAGAAAGAGTGAGAGAGATTAAATTTTTCTAGTTTCTTGATTATCATTTTAATTGATATCCAATAAATAAATAAATAAGAATCTGCTTTGCCAGAATCATCCCCGTCTCTCCAGCCCTCTGCTACATCTCACACGGACCCTGCTCGTTCGTCTCGCCCTCCTTCTGCTTCTATTCCCACTGCGTCAATCTCCACTTCTTACTCCACTCGCTCATGCTCATCGTCGCCTCATTCACCTATCGGTATACAATTAATTGTCGTTTTAAATGTTGTTAAAAAAATTTGTTGTTAAAAAAACCATCATTCGTGCACATATATTAGTTGTTATATATATATATATATATATATATATATATATATATATATATATGTATATATGTATATATATACGAATTAAGTAGATGTGATTTAACAAATTAATACGTGGGAAAAGAAATTTGTCATGTCAGCTTCTACATTCTCGTTCGGCCGGCCCCACGGCCCCTGACAGTGTTCGCAGTCTGCCTCGCCGTCTATCTTCCAGTCTTTGGCGTAATGGTCGTCTATTTTTCCTTGTCTTTTCTTTTCTGTAAGAAAGAACAATAGTATAATTAAGATGAACAATTTAAATTATTTTACTCATAGGTGAGCTGCTTCTTTGCGTTCAACGATGAGAATAAAGTGAGGGAGACACTACATGCACTCTTGCCAGAGTATGATCTCTCTCATGCGACAGTCAGCGGTTAGTGAGAGGGTGGGGATGGGATAACAGACAGAGAAAGAGAGGTAGAGAGAGAAGGAGAGAGAGAACAGACAAAGTAAGAGAGACATTTTAAAAGAAGGATGTGAGATGAGAGAGAAAAGAGAGCGAGAGAGAGAGAGAGAGTGAGAAGACTTTGAGGCTTGGCGATGGCTCTAAAGATTCCTTTCTCTCAGGCCACACCTCGATGTCTCAGCCGCTGGTCGCTTTCGTAATTGCTTATGCGGTGATTACCCCGTATCCAGAGTACGCGGTCATTCTCATCATGAGGAGAAAGGTGCGCACAAATATTAAGAACAAAATAATACAAGTATTGTTGGAAAGTGGGAGAGGGAGAAAGAGAGAGAGAGAGAGAGAGAGAGAGAGAGTGAGAAAGTTCGAACAGCAGAATTAGCTTGTAACTGAAGTATGTTGTGAATGTGCATGAGAAAGGCCTTGAGGTGCTGGCCAAGCTGGAAGAGCTTTCTGCTCGGATGAGTGCGAAGACACGCGCGACACATTTTCAACTCATAAAGGTTCATTATTCCTTTCTGAACGTTCCGCATGCTTCATTCATCTTATTTTTCTTCTTTCGAGATCAATACATTAGAATGTAATTCATTTCCATAAATACATAGCTCTTTCCATTTTTCTCTATCTGCTTTCCTCTTGGTTTCCATGACAGTAATCAACATTGGCTAATAGAATTGACCGAAGAAATAGTAGAAAGATGGTAAAAGAGATGTAAGATGTCTCCAGGCCCTCACTTTTCACGCTGTCGTTCCCTCCATCTTCGTTGCTTCCATCCTCTCGTTCGTTCTCATGTTCTTTGGCGTCGTGCACAACGACCTTCTTGAGAATTTTGTATTTACGGTACGCAAACACTACCAGCTTATCTAGTATCTTTAGGATTTATACACTAACTTCTTATCTAGAATCTTCAACATTTTAGCAGCCAACAATCATTGCCATAAAGTCGAGCAGTTCTTCTTTAATTGCTCTGAAAAAATACTTGAATCACATTATTACTTTAACTCATATTCAGAAAAAAATACATGTCATATGTTTATAGAACTTTGACCTTTTGCCGACGGTGAATCCAATGATCACGATTTACTTTGTCACTCCGTATCGGCGGTCGGCTCTCTACTTTTGTTATCGAACTAGCTGACCATGAGCAAGAGAGAGAGAGATAGAGAAAGATAGAGAGAGATGGAGAGAAAAAGAGACAGACAGCGAATGTGTGTTTGTGTGTCTGCAGCTTCTTCGTCGATACATTACTCCGCGGTGCTTCTGCACCTGGCGCCGTCTCCTCTTCTGATAACCGAAATCAGAAAGAAGCGACGCGGTCATGATATGAGATTCTTCGAAAGAACAGGCACTTCTGATGGTGAGAACCATCTTTGCATATATATTTATAAGCAAAGAAATCTTTGCATATAAATATATATGCAAAGACTTCTTTGTTACATCCACTGACAACTTGCCGAACAACGCATACATATGCAGCTTCACGTCTTGTCCAGGAAGAGTGTAGCATGTCTTTTTCAATTCTTTACGACGGCCACCAACCATAAGAGGAAGCCGACAAAGTGGCAAATCTTAAACGGGAAATTTAGCAAGTGAAGCTTTAGAGAATTGCTCAGGGAAGAGATATGTATGTAGGCAATCCTCCCACAATGTTGCCTACTGGTCAATTCATTCCATCTCTTGCTATACTTTAGATGGCTTGAACCTGTATATGTAGTATGTACATACATATATAGCTGCTCATTGAGCTACTTTATTTTCCTAAAGATTTGCCTTCCTGCTGGCTGTATGTACTCTTCTGTGCACTATTCATTCTTCTGCAACACTGTAAAATAATCTCATTCACTATTCTTATCTTCTTCTTTATTATTAATTATTAGAATTAAGTTAATGTACGATAAGCAACAGCAGATGAAGCTCATAATGTGAAGCAAAACCTCGAAAAAGAATAACCGTGTAAGTTGGCCTGTGGGTGATGGGAGAAAGGCAAGATGCATGGGGTGGGGTTGGCAAGGAACGAATAACATGGCTCTACTTCTCGCTTTGCAAGAGGCACCTTATAATTGCGAACGAAACAACAAAATTCTCACTATATATGTATGTAAGAGTGAAAGTAAGAGCTAGCAAAGTTTAATTAGAATAAACATTTTTTTTACAACAATCAATCTCTTTTTTTGTTGATTATGCAACGAATCGGGCAGTATAAAAAATGATGATTATGATGACGTCACCACGGAAACGAGATATCTACAGTCTATATTTTATGAAGTTCTTTAAAACGTTATTCTTCACTATCCTAAAGTGTGTTTATCCACAGAAATAAATACATTTAAAAGCTCTCAATGTCACTCAAGCGGGCTAAAACTCCGGAGATTGGTCGCGTCAGCTGCATGACATGAACACAAATCAGAGAAGCAGTTGATTCATGCAAACCATCGCGACAACGCCGCCGACAATCAAGAGAAGTTGATAAACGTTTTGTCTAAATATTAAATATTAAATATTATATCTTCATTCGACTCCACATTTTTTTTCTTTTCTTTTCTAACAAGTTGTTCTCCATAATTTATATGTAAAATTTTGCCACAATATTAACAGCAACTACGATATTTAAATGCTAATTAAACATAACTCAAATAAATGTTTTTGTTCACATTAAAAAAATCAAAATATGTAAAATACCTCCGGTCAGTCTCCTGCATCAACTCGGGCAGAATCTGCGCGAGAGCAATGTTGATGAATCCGCCCGCCGTGAACGGCAGCATCCACGCGACGCCGGCGCCGATTCCCGCGTCCGCCGACGAGTCCGCCGTGGACTGCAGCCACAACGCAACGGCGGCGCCCACGACGCCGCCCGACGCGGTCATCAGCTAGAGAATGAAAGAACAGCTGCTAATTTGAAGGCATTATTCAACGAAGCAAAAAAAAAAAGTCCGAGGTTTTATGGCTACTGTGAACTTAGCTAAGGAAGGGCGATTCATGGTAACTGTGAAAATTAACTGCAACATTTCGAATTGCACTCTTATTTTATTTTCGGGCAGCGGCTTTATGTGAGCGGCCGGCGAAATATGTAGCATGTGAGAATGGGAGTGACAGTTTACAACGTGAACAGATTGAGTTCCACTTGAATGAGCACTCGATTCTTCTTCAAAATGCAAATTTAGTTTAAAAAAAAATCAATATTAATACCTGAGCTTTCACTGCAGCCGCGCGATCAAAGTCTGCTCGAAGAAGAATGGCAAAGTCGCTGACTTCGTGTGGAATCTCATGAATGAGAATGGCGAACGTCGTGAGGAGGCCAAACTATAAAATGATCTTGTTATATAAAAATTTAAAAGCAATAACCTTTATTTGAGTAACATCGATCGAAAGAGCCTTCAAAATAGTTGAATAAAAAATTAAATCATTAAAAAGAAGAAAAGAAAAGAAAGAAAAAAAGAATCCTCCGACCTTGACGCCAACCAGGAAGCTGGTACCGACCGCGAGCCCGTGCGTGAAGTTGTCTACAAGATTTCCGACAAGATTAATAACGGCGCACACTTGGTGCTGCGTGTCTTCGGTGCTTGCGCATAGCTTCTGAGAAAAAAAAATTGAGAAAAAAAAAATTTTTTTTCCTCCTCTCCTTTCATTTACTTCCAAATTTTATATCAAGTAATTCTAAAAAGTAATCTTGTTTTTCGAAATTTAATAAATCTTTATATTAATGAATGTCTCGCCTCAACAAAGAAGCACATGACCAGACCGGCGATCGTCCACAGTCCAACGAGGCCAGCGTCCACTGACAATAAGGTTTACATTTATACAACAAAAAAGTATGGCAACAAATATAGAAATAAATTCTGATCATCTGACAAAAATATATAATATAAAAATAAATTCCTGCCGACATATCCCTAGAGAAACACCTCCAGCGCTGCTCCATGTCTCGGGCAGTAGATGAAGAAAGACGTCACCGAGGAGGCTGCCGACCGCGAAGCTGAGCATCAAGTTCAGCTTGCGCTTGCCTTCTAAAAACATTTTGTACTTGTTGTTGTAATCGATTTTTCTTTCCATAAATTAATAATTTTAATTAATTAATTTAATGCATTTGCAACCGTTTTACTGCGTCAATTAATCTTTTTTTTTTAATTATCAAAGAATAACGATGACGTCAGTCGTGCCTGGCGTATGCAGAAAGGCCGACGCGTTCTCGGGCAGCAAGAATGCGGGCACGACGCCGCACGCCGCCACAGCCACGCAGCCGCCGAGTGTCCAGAGGCAAGTGGCGAGGGTAGCTCCGACTGTCTCGCGCGCTCCTCCCGCCCCTCGCGCTCCTTGCGCGCCTTCTTTTGCAGCCTCTCGCGCCCGAACAGCCTCGCGCGCCAGCAGACGAGCAATCTCCTCTTGCTCGAGACGTAGCTGCTCCTCGCGCCTTTAAATTTTTTAAAATAATAATGACCCGGGAATGACCGCGATTATAAACTGAATGATTTTGCTAATGAAAATGCTTTTGCGATTGCTGAAAATATGCATAGATATGTATCTATTTGTTGTTTTTTGATTAGTAGTTCGAACGGTTTTTGGGCGAAATAATTAATTAATTAATTAATTAACTAATTATTCACAAATTACTAACGCGAGTTGCCCCGCCCGATGCGCTTCAATGATCGCGCTGCCGTCGTCGTGCTCGACCAGCTTGGCCGTGGCGTCGAAGATCCGCAGCAGCGAATCATCGCCCATCAGCGGACGCGCCATGTCTCCCCGGCCAAAGTCCTCGGGCCCCGCTGCCGCCGGGTGGTGGATGGCTGCTTAAAGGATAGAAAATTTGTTTGTTAGACAGAGAGAGAGCAAGTGATTTAGAGAGACGCCGACTACAATATGGTCGAGAAAGTTGACATAGATAGTTTCGTGCCCTTTTAATTTTTTTATGCATCTATCATTAGACATCAATACAAATGGGATAAGATATTTAAAGAAAAAAATTATGAATGTTTATATGTATTTAGGATTCTTAATGAAAATGAGTGAAAGACCGGTAAAGGACGGAGAAAAAAGGAAGATGAAAAGAAAAAGAAGAACGAAAGTGAGGATGATAGATCGCTGTTTATTACATCACGTGTGGTCACATCATTTAATGGTGTAATAAATTATTATACCGTCCATCTGAAAGATGTGCTGAGCATCAGCGTCACGGCTGGACGCGAATGCGACAAGCAGGAGAAGGAGCGGCGGCGCGGCGGCCATGTTGACTGATGGAGTCGGCGGCCAGATCTTGGTGCCCTGATTAAAAAACCAAAAAAAGATAACGATGCAATATGTCAATTGAGAGATATTGAACACTCTCTATATGCATTATCTCTCAATTGACATATTGCATCGTTATCAGAACAATACATGTAACAATTGATGTTTCTAGAAGCTAAGAAAAGTATACTACTTTCGCTGTCACAATGATACTATAGGCGGACTAGCTAGATTGTAAGAGAGAAAAAGATGACAGCGATGGCGACTGGCGGTCATCACCCGTTAAGCCGCACATTGAAATGAGAATTAAGCGTGTACAAGCCACTGTTAGGTATGCTAACTGATTGTGAGGTCTATGGGGGGGGGGGATTGGATATGGCATACAATTAATCGCGAGGAACCAGATGATGATAATGCGCACGTTTGTGACTGAATGGTGGTGGAATGGAGATGTTGTCGGGTGGAGAGATTGAGAGGGAGAGAGAATCAGATGGTGAGAGAGTAAGAGAGAGAAAGATGAAGAGAGAGATAGGGTGATTAAGACGCAGAGAAAGAAAAGGAACAGGACAGGCAGCTGACTGAGCGGATCTCTTCAATCTCTCTCTCACTCTCTCTGTCTCCGTCTCTCTCTCTCTGTCTCTGTATCTCCCTGTCGCTCTATCTCTCTCTCTCTCTCTCTCTCTCTCTCTCTCTTTCTGCTGGCTTGCCCCGTTCCACTTAGATGTTCACTAACAAAAAGAGACATGAATGCCAAGAAGGAGGCTTTACTTTCTTCTCGTTTAGTCTAAATCCCTTTTATATCTTTCTCTGTCTCACCCCCCCCCCTCTCGTTTGTTGTCTATTTCTCTCGCTGTCCCTATCTTTCTCTCGCTCTCTCCCTCTCGCTCTAACTCCTTCACTCTGCGCCTTCTCCACATATCCGCTTTCACTTTCTTTTAAAAGAAATATTTTCTTGCTCTGTTCACTGTTACACTAAATTGCCAACGTCAAGTTGACCTTTACTGTAAAGCTGGCAAAGAATCCAGTTCAACTGAAAAGTGAATTCAATTATCATTTTTTTTAAACAAAATTTAAATACCTGTGTACATAATAAGAAAGAATCAATGGAAAAATTGAAACAGGAAAATATGTAACAATTGTAGCCGATGAAGTATGTAAGTGTAGTATGAATGTATGTATGCAGAGAGTCAAAGTAGCGAAGCTGCTCTGGCTTTGTTTATGCGATACTGGGAGACAAAGTCGACTGGGCACGCGTGTACAATTTCTCTACTTTCTCTCTCCAGGATTGAGCATTCTTCATTGGTCATCATTCTAGTCTAGGCATAAACATTTTTATTCTTCTTATTTATTATTTGTTTGTGTACTAATAATGTTGCATTAAAATTGTTAATTAATATTTACTAACTAACTAATTAACTAATATAATTGGTGTAATTATAAAAAAAAGTAGTGAGAAAACATGACGAGTAAAGCAGGCGGATACAAGACGAGAGAAGAATAAGAAGAAGAAGAATAGAATTGTGTTCTGGCTCTTTCTTCTTTATGCGAAAGAGAGTAGACAAAAGCTCAGAGAGCTCGGTAGCGGCGCGTCGCGCACAATAAGTGCGTGTAACGAGTGACCCAGATGCGTGGGAGAGAGAGAGAGAATGTTAAAAGAGAGAGAGAGAGATGGAGAGAAAGAAAGAATACGGAAAGAGTGTGTGTGAGAGAGAGAGACAGATAACTAGCGAAAGAGAGATAAAGAGAGGGAGAGATCGAAAGAGAGAGAGAGAGAGAGAGAGAGAGAGAGATAGAGAGAGAGAGAGATTAAGAACGCAGAAAGAAAGAGAGAGTAGGAATGTAGAAAGAGAGAGAGATAGGGAGAGAGAAAGCGAAACTGATAGGGAGAGAGAAAGTGAACGAGAAAGAGAGAGAGAGAGAGAGAGAGAGAGATTGACAAAGAAGTCACAGAGAGCCAAACTACATTAACTCAGTTTGTCTATCCTGTCCAATCATGTTGAACCGGAAAGTAAGTTCTGCCGTAATTCAAGTAATGGGAAATGACTTAATGCAGAGGATGTCTAAGGTCATAAACAAGAATTATTAGAGCTTATTTCGGACGGGAACATGAAAGGGAATATTGCCGAGGCTTTTCATTTCAAAAGCGCAGACTGACTGGTGTAACGTTTAACAAGAAGCACACGGCTCGCTTAGCACATTCTCTGCTGCCCTCCCACTCATCTGGCTTACTTACCGCTGTCTCTATTTCTCTCTCTCTCTCTCTCTGTCGCTCTCACTTTCTCTCTCTCTCTTTCGCTCTTTTCTTTCTCTCTCTATTCTCTGCCTATTTCTTAAATCCCTCTCCGCACTCCTCTCTCTCTCTCACTCGGACTCTCCCAAGGTCTCAGTGCTCGCTGCTTTCTCAGAGCGACCTCTGGGATCTCCGACTTGCATTCGCCCACTCTCTCTCTCTCTCTCTGTCTCTCTCTCTGCTTCTCTTTCTCTCTCTGCAGAGTTGCCGCAGGGCGTCATACTTGAATCGATTGATCCAAAGCCTTTGTGCTTTCGCTTTTGCTTTTTGAGTGTTGAAGAACAACATAACAAATGATCAATTTAGAGATTTGAGTAAGCAAAAAAAGCCAACTAAAAAAACAATTAGACAGAAATATAAAAAAAATCAGATAGAGATAGATAGGATATAGTAAAGAAGACGGAAGAGATGTTAAAGATTGGCACATTCACAAAAGAGATTGAAAGGAGAAGTGAGCCTGAAGAAAACTACTCGAACGAATAAGGAAAGAAGTTGGACAATGAAACATGTAACACAGCTTTCCAAATTTGTTCTCAAGCATTGCCGGTTTCTCAGTTCTTCTCAATATCTCTCTCTCTATCTCTCTTTCTCTCACTCTTTCCTACTTACATTATAATATCGACGCAATGAACGAAAATGGAAAAAAATTGTAAATGAGTGAGAGAGATCCGTTATCCAGTAGTACGAACATATGAAGGGGAGTTGAACAGGATTCCTTTATAAAAGTGCTCGCTATGCTATCGATCCGCGCGGGCTCGTGCTGTACATGTGTAAGTATACATATGTATGTATGTATGTACATACATACATACATACATACATATGTCATACATACATCTAACACCCCGGGTGCAATTCATGCTTCATGCGCAAGAACAAAAGATCTTGTCTTGAAGAGATGTCTTTCATGTCAGAGAAAAGAGATACGACTGTAACTTCTTACTTTTATCATCCAATCTGACTGAACCTTTCCTCGACTTTCAACATCCGTTTTACATATGTAATTAATTTCAATTTATTTATGTCTTAGGATATTTCTTATAAACAATCATTAATTTTAGATAACTCTCTTCAAAAAGAATGTATGTATATACTCATGAACTGGACACATATGTATGTACATATGCACAAGTACATTGAGTGGAAAGCTACACTTCCCTCTACCTAGGCAACATTCTGTCACGGCAGAAGCTTGGCATAGCATAGCGTTCTCGAAAAGCCCTCTCATATAGGGTGCAAAGGAGAAAGCGCCCTTATATAGGATTTTGAAATAATTAACGATGTGAAGGTCCGGAGCGGATGGGATACCCTTGGCAATTACCCGATTTCACCCCATCCGTGTAATTCGGCCTCCATTTTTCTTTTCTTTTTTTTAAATGTGCCATAGAAATTCAAGTCAGTTCTAAGTGCAAAGTATTTAAAGGAAGTTAATTAACATGTTGCTTTTTTAAGCATGAGTCAGTTCGTCTCGTCATAAAAATCTCTGCGGATGAGAATTAGCAACTTTAGATATCAGTACTATCCAATTTTGCAACGCTCTCTCGGGCCTTGAACAGACGAGCTTTTACCTTAGCTCGTCTGTTCAAGTTCCGAGAGAGAAAATAATTTGTTCCATATTACTCCTTTAACATTAATATGGAACATATATGTACATATATGTAAATGAAAAATACAGATCGCAAAATATTATGCCATAATTATCGTTTGATGGAATAAGATGGAGACTCGGAGCGTTAAAAGTGAGAGATAAATATTTACGTACCAATATGTTAATTTGGAATCGGTGAGTTATTCAAGTCTTTTTAAAAATGAAAATCTTGACATTTTTTGGCTTGTCCAATTGGTGAGGAATAAAACAATGCATGTGAATACTGTTTAGTTTTCTATAAAATTTGAGTTTTCTATTACAGTTTAAAATAATGTAGAATATAATCTGAATATTGAAACTTCTCCAGGAATACATGTATATATTTTTAGTTTTATGTTAAGCGAAATTACACTTCGCAGCGTCTTATATGCTTAATTTCCAGAAGACCTGAGCCTACGTTGAACTGTCCAAATGTTCGGTGATAACGCAAAGCTGCATCTGTCTGTACGTTCAATTCTTTTTAGATAATATATTTTGATTTAATTTGGATCTGACAAGGGAATGGTCTATCCATAGGGTGGCGGATTGCAACGAAATGTGGTTTCCCTGAAAGCTGAAGTTCTAAAATATATGGAA
This sequence comes from Allodiplogaster sudhausi, assembly GCA_945643635.1. Classification (NCBI taxonomy): domain Eukaryota; kingdom Metazoa; phylum Nematoda; class Chromadorea; order Rhabditida; family Diplogasteridae; genus Allodiplogaster; species Allodiplogaster sudhausi. Next base: position 554,895 of record CALZFC010000027.1, on the reverse strand, counting down.
AAGTGAAAAATTTTTGCCCGTTTGGCCTCAGAACCCAGAAATAAATCGACAAAAATCTACCTCCCGGTAAGGCAAGTTTTGTCTGCAGTTCCAACATGAGATTTTCCAAGCGGCTGCGTAGTCTAGTGGATAACGCTGTTGCGTTACGGTTTGTAGTTCTCGGGTTGGAATCCCAGTTCGGGCAAAATTTTTGCAATGCTTTGCAATTTAAAGTAGGAGTGTGTAACTGTGAAAAAAATTGGAATCGAAATTTTTTACGCACCAATTAAAGAAGGATGTATGAGAAGAAGCAGAACATTGCCAAGATGCATATTGGGCTAGCCCAGAGATCAAATAGAGATCAATTTTCGCTGAAAAGAGATGTAAACTTACAGTAACTCGGGAAATTACTTCATGATAAGAAATGAATATGATATTCGTGTTCCATTTACCGAAAACCCCCTAGGGTGAATTTCAGCGAAAAACATTTTTTTTTTTTCGGAAAATTTGCTCATCTTGATCCCACTCGCGTGTTAACGATAATGTGGAATGGCATGCTAATCATTCTCTCATTGGTACGTAAAAAAATTTCGATTGTAATTTTATTTTTTACCGTTACAAAGTTCTAATTTAAAAGCCAAATAAAGCCAAATCATAAGATTATCTGTCCCAACTGGTCAATGTGTCCACCTTCAAAGAAAACACATTGACTGGGCGTGCGGCCCTGCTGCAATAAACGGTAAAAAATTTACAATTGAAATTTTTTATGAGAAATTTTTTTTTACTTGAATAAAAGGCATTTTTCCCCCAAATAATGTGGGTTTTTGACCGAAGAATAATTTTTGTTTGTACCCCTCCGGTCTGGAGTCGTGCATCGGACCTTGTACAGCACTGCATTCCAAATCATCGTTTAGCACGCGAGTGAGATCCCGATTAGCAGATCATATTAATTTCTTATCATGAAGTCATTTTCCCGAGTTACGGTAACTTTAGCTTCTTTTTGTTTCATTCTACGTGTAAATGGTCATGGTAAGAAATTATTATGATATTGGTGTTCACCGTACTTTAAATCCCATTGGTTTGAATTTCAGCCAAAATAAAATTATTCAAAAAATTTGACCTCTGGGCAGGGAATAGTACAACAGTACCACAATATGCATCTTGGCAATGTTCTGCTTTTTCTAATGTTCTAAATTTCAATTGTAAATTTTTTTACCGTTTATTGCAGCAGGGCCGCACGCCCAGTCAATGTGTTTTCTTTGAAGGTGGACACATTGACCAGTTGGGACAGATAATCTTATGATTTGGCTTTATTTGGCTTTTAAATTAGAACTTTGTAACGGTAAAAAATAAAATTACAATCGAAATTTTTTTACGTACCAATGAGAGAATGATTAGCATGCCATTCCACATTATCGTTAACACGCGAGTGGGATCAAGATGAGCAAATTTTCCGAAAAAAAAATTTTTTTCGCTGAAATTCACCCTAGGGGGTTTTCGGTAAATGGAACACGAATATCATATTCATTTCTTATCATGAAGTAATTTCCCGAGTTACGGTAAGTTTCATCTCTTTTCAGCGAAAATTGATCTCTATTTGATCTCTGGGCTAGCCCAATATGCATCTTGGCAATGTTCTGCTTCTTCTCATACATCCTTCTTTAATTGGTGCGTAAAAAATTTCGATTCCATTTTTTTTCACAGTTACACACTCCTACTTTAAATTGCAAAGCATTGCAAAAATTTTGCACGAAATGGGATTCGAACCCGAGAACTGCAAACCGTAACGCAACCGCGTTATCCACTAGACTACGCAGCCGCTTGGAAAATCTCCTGTTGGAACTGCAGACAAAACTTGCCTTACCGGGAGGTAGAATTTTATCGATTTATTTCTGGGTTCTGAGGCCAAACGGGCAAAAATTTTTCACTTTTCCATATATTTTAGAACTTCAGATTTCAGGGAAACCACATTTCGTTGCAATCCGCCACCCTATGGATAGACCATTCCCTTGAGAGGATTTTTAATGACTCTCCTGTACACATACATATGCATACATGTATGTATTTATATACAACTGACTGACATGAGTAGAAAGCTTCATTTCCCTCTGCCTAGGCAACATGCTGCCTCGGCAACAGCTTGGCTTAGCAAAGAGTTCTCGAAAAGCCAGCTCGTATAGGGTGCTTAGGAGAAAGTGCCCTTTTCATATAAATATTTCTGCAAATTAGGATACATATGTTAAGAGAATATGCAGTAAGTATCGTTTCAAGGAATAAAATAAAGGTCTTTAAAGTGAGAGATTGGCATAAATATTTTTTTATTAATTTGCTTGCCTTTCTTAATTTAAAATGAAAAAAAAATTCAGTTTGTCTAATTGCTAGGGAATAAACACTGCATATGAATACTATTTAATTTTCTGTTTTGTACAACTTCAAAATAAAATAAACACACCACATTTTAGAAGTTGGGTTCTTCTCAGGGATGTCCAAAGCGGCCGAGCCCGGGCCGGGCCTGCCCTCCATTTTCTAATATTGCGGGCCCGGGCCTATACTGTGAATATAGAGCCCGGCCGGCCCAGCCCGGCCCTGGTTTTGGACATCCCTCGTTATTCTCCAAGGACTTAAAAAATAACTTTTATATCGAAGATCATACCGAATGAAAAAAATGCACAAAGTGCCAAGCAGCTTTTTAAATTAATTAATTTATTTTTCATACGAGTGTTTAGAAAGTATCCACTGTAATAATCATAATTTATAACACAATTGAGCAATATATTTGAAAGTTCTAGAGATGTTTGTAATAAACATATAGTGAGTGAGTTTTCCAACATTCTCCCCTTCTCTCTCTATCTACATTTCAGCCCTCTAATCTTCTCGCTCTCTCTCTCTCCCTTTCTCTCTCTCACAAGGGAACCATCTGAAGATATGTTGGAGGATTTTGATCTCACCTGTCCAGATCGATTAGTACGGTCAAGAAATGATGTCAATTATTTTTACTTTTTCCTTAATGGCCTTCGGCGATTTTATATTAATTTTTAAAAATTGCATAAAATAATGGAAATTAATGGCTTTGCAATTATGAATGCCTGAATTGAATCTTGGAATGTGACCAGCGTGGCGCAGTTAGTAGTGCGCTAGCCTACAGTTTTGACTGTCGCAGGTTCGAATCCCTTCCGGTGCTTATGTTTTGCTGCAGTTTAATATACTCAAATTTGGTAAAGTAAATATAAAAAATTTATTCTAATGCAAGGAGTGGGGTGGTGGATGTTTGAAGTTAGCAAATATGATAATCGACGACGAAGCAGTTCAGGCAGAAATTTTTCTCACAGTGAGAGCATCGCACAAAGCTCTCGCGGGTACATATGTACTTTGCCAAAATTATGTACATATGTACTTTGCCAAAATTGAATATCCAAAACAATAGCAAAACATCTGCTCCAAACTGGATTTGAACCCGCGACACTCAAAACAACGGGCGAGCGCGCAACTAACTGCGCCACGCTGGTCACATTTTAAATCTCAAGCGGGTCGTTGACAATGGTAAAGCAACGATCAGCACCCCACATCTGCGATTTATGCAAATTTTAAAAATTAATATAAAATCGCCGGAGGCCATTAAGGAAAAAGTAAAAATAGTTGACATCATTTCTTGACCGTACCAATCGATCTGGACAGGTGAGATCAAAATCTTCCAACATATCTTCAGATGGTTCCCTTGTCAGCCAACCCTTCATCTATAATATCAAGATTATTCAATAGCATATCGAGTTTACACCGTCTTTATCTTCGCTGGCGAAGTCGGCGAAACCTGTTTTGAGTGATATATGGAGAAGTCCCAAAGATCATTTTCACTCTTGGTTACGTGTGTAAGAGAGAAGAAACAAGAATAGTTTTCGCGTTATTTTGTTGGCAAATATTTGGTTATACTGTCATTTAAATATTTTTCCTATGATTTTGCATGTTTTCCTATCTGCACTATTCTCTCATTTACATGTCCTTATGGCCAAAATCCTCTTCATCCGAGCCCTATATAAGCCGACCCATTTCGTGAAATAAATATTGTCTTCTTCAGCCACCATTCGTTTTCAAATTCCCATGTTACTTAGCAAGCAGAGATGCACGCGGCCCGGGCCGGCCCGGGCCCAGGGCCGGCCGGGCCCAAATTTCCAAGGCCCTCTAGGGCCGGGTCGGGCCGGGCCCAACCTAGGGCTAGATAGGGCCCGTTTTTCGCAAATTTGTTGCTCATGACCGACTGAACTCTTATTGATCATGAGTAATTTTGCAGTTCAGAGAGTCGAATTCCGCTTCAGAATGAAATAAATGAGATGCCTTTTGAACGGGAAGTTAAAAGAAAAAAAAGGTTCGCTACGAAAATGACGAATTAAAAATTGGAATCGGAAATTTTTAAAAAAATCGGGCCGGCCGGGCCCAAAATTCGAGGGTCCGGGCCGGCCGGGCCCAAAATTCAAGGGCCCTAAAACTGCGGGCCGGGCCGGCCCAAAAAATTTGGGCCAGCGTGCATCTCTGTTAGCAAGTAACATAACTCATAAGTCAATTAATTTGACGAAGAAAAATGAGATTTTTTCAGGTAGGTACGTCTAGAACATATTATGCGTTCATTCCGGAAGAAGAGTAGCTTTATGTTTTGTTGACAAATGATGGTCACAATTAGAAACTTTCCTATAATTTCGAGACTTTCTTAAAATTTATTTTCTAGGCTTCTATAAGCAAGTTGTCAGAAGAGATAAATTTTGTGGATTAGACATTCGCCGAAAATTAAGTAACAAGATTGTGACTTTACCTGTTTATACATAAATGCAATAACCAAGCTCATAATTATTGTTATAATTGTGATAATTACGCAAACCTACGAAAATAAAGAGAAAACCGCAAATATTCTTACACTAGGTGCGAAAAAGAGGCAACGATAGCGACTAGGTTAAGAGCTCATTTTTGGCCATGCTTTGCTGTCTCCGATGGTGAGAATCGTTGGTCTCGCCTACAACGAAGAAGAGTGGCGAAGAGAAGCGCAATCTCAAGGACCAGAATGAAGGATGCGCCGACGAAGAGTCCGGACAGACCGCCGAGGGTGCTCAGTAGAGACATGAACTGGAAAGAAGATGAATAAGAAGATTCGATTAAAGGAGTAGTCATCAAGGGAATAATAATTCTATTCGTTAGTGCTTCTGTGCAATCTCAAATGCTCACATAGGCCCGAGGGAGCGTTTCAAAATTGGAGATTTCAATAGGTACATTAGCTTATTCTCAATCTTGGGAGCAGGCACTCTCATGTTCTCGTGCAATTTCGCAATTTCGCAGGTCACAGAAGCCACTTACATTAGTTAGTAAAAAAAAGCACGCACGAATGAGAGTGCCATTTTTGATGAGACTCACTCATTCGTGTCGCCCATTCTTATAAGACTAATTGAGAACACTCTGTCGCTCATTTCTGTAATTCATTGAGAAAATGTGTTTAACATATGTAGGCTTTTTTAGTATTACAGTAATCTTCAATTGCTCCACTTCGATTCGCGCCACGTTGCTGCCGAAAAAGATGACGACCTCACTCTAAAAGCAAACTCATAGTTGTGAAAGGCAAATGAACACAATTTAATAAAATAGAAAAAAAGATATATTTACTTTTTGCCATCTAACAATTTTTACGCGATAGGGCCGCAATATAATCAGGTTGTGCCTAATACATTTGGATAATGGGCAAAAATTATACTCGATGCCCAGTATCTTTTCATTCGAAAGACTATATTTAAGGGGAATATACGACAAAAAAGTTTTAAGACCGAGCTTTGCGTGCAATTCCGATCGTCTGTTCCATTTGTCGCCGAATTCGTCATGTTCGAGCATTCCCGCTGCTTCTACAAGAATTAGAAAAAATTGTATAGATTTATACTCGTAAAATAGTTAAAACACTTCTTAGTGCGAAATATTGCATTTTTTTTCTCTAAATTACCTAATATGAAACAAAGATTGCTGATTTACTGAGTCCTCTCATACCATTCGCAGGCCGAATTTCGACTGGAACGAGACGGCCTCGAAGGAGTTCGCGTGACAGGGCGGAGGGCAGTGGCACTCGCGCCAATTCGCAGGGTCACCGCGCTCCTCTTGCAGGCGAGAGATGCAGGTTACTGTATTCAAATGAGGGGTCTCAAAATTAGGGCACTATTATGGTTATTTTGTCTCCGCCATACATGTTAAAGTAAGAAAAGTTTTTTTTCAAATTCACATTCGCAAGGGAAAAAGAGCAAATATAGAAGTGTACCAAGAAACGATGATGAACTAACGTAAGTAGTATTCATTTGGGTAATTTTTTAGAACGAAGGTAGTAAATTTGGACACACAGTTGAAAACTGACGTAGACTAAAGTTGCACGGCGTAACCCCGACTCGCCTGACATAGGATGCGTCCATGCAACCGCACGCTGCGAACACTCCGTCCTGGTAGCACGAACGGAAGCAACCCTGAGATAACAGGCTAGAGAATCTTTCATATCATACGCATTTACAATCTGTCAGACAATATTGTTCCTCTTTGTATAAATCACATTGAACTTCTGGACAATAACAATGCCCGGTATGCATGTTAAGAACTGCGTAATAATCATAGCTTCACGTACATCCGTCGAGTAGTCTCCTTCAAAGTAGAAAGATTGCACTTCCTCTTTGTCACGTACACATTCCTTGCGTGTGGCGTCCTTCTTCGTGAAGGACCGCTAAAGTAGCGGGTACTTTTTCACGACGGAAGAAATTTCAATCCAAATTGCGATATATTTTTTAAGATATGTAGAGAAGAGAAGAATTTTTGCAAAAGTGATTCATTTTCAATATTTCAGACATAACTTGCGGATCCTGACGAGACTTTGCATGCCGGGACGCAGCAAAACGCGGTTACTTTCGGCGAAGACGCCAACTGCAGCTAAAAAAGGAGAAGCAATCTATCTTAATCTTTCTCCGACTTCAAAACGAACTTTCCCACCAGCCGGGAAAAGTATTATACTTTCTGCGCTGTGTGTATCTTAATCTTTCTCCAATTTTCGATTTCATCCCTCTTAACACTGCCTTTGTTCCGATTGCTTTGCTACAAACCATCCTGAATGTAGACGTTGATGCCTGATGATTCTGACCACGCCATGTTCTCCCCGAGTTGAGAGTCGACCATCACACGAAGTCCTGTCAATTTTCGCGAATTGAAGCTATTCCAACTAACCATATGCTAAATGAAACTGTCAATATGATTTTAATTAATACTCCATTTCAACAAATAATCTTAAACGCCTGCCTCCTGCTTCTCCTGGAATCCGCTGCGTGTAAGCGCTGCTCTGATTTCGATCATTAAAGACGAAGCAGTTGCCCAATGAAGGATCGTGGCGCATGCGGAAGTCAGCACTGTAGTGAACATGCAGTAAACAAGCAGTAAACGACCAGTAAACATCAGTAAACAGTAATCAATTAGCGAGTCAACACCATCGCTAATTAAAGCGGCATCGTTAAACAAAGGATTAAAGAAGAATAATTGTAACTTGACCTTATTTCAAGTGCAAAGTTAGCAAAAGTCGCGTCCTTGATGATGTCGTCGATGTTCCAGCTCAGCGTGGCTCTTTTCTCGTCAGGGATGAAGCTGAGAAGAGCTGGCAAAGACGATGTAAAGACGGCCGGCGATTCGCGTCCCCCGCTAATTACCTGAAAATATATGTGTGTTCTTGAGAATACATTCTGTAGACTACAGAAACAAGCAGTGCATTAAACTGAATTGAAGCTCTAATAAAGAAGGAATTTTAACGATAAATATATGTAATATATATATATATATATATATACATATATATATATATATACATATATATATATATATATATATATATATATATATATATATATATATATATACTTCTGAAAACTTTATACATAACCTCAGGCGCACCTAGTTATCATCTTCATTCTGGAAAATGATAACTAGGTCACTCCGACTGCCCACACCTCCAAAAGACGTTCCGTTGAATCGTTGCCGAACAGATTCACAAGTGACGTCATCCACGCAGTGGCTTCAATTGAGATTCGTGTGCAAAAATGTCTTTCGTATTATTGATGAATGCTTCATTTTGACGCATTATTCAGTTATTTCAATGTTAACTCTCGAACCAATGCCACAGGACGAGCCTGTATAGCCGGGCGAACAAGTGCACATCTCAATTCCATCAAGAGCAGAGCATATGGCCGCTGAGTCAACAAGCATGCATCTGTAATTGACAATTTAAGAAAAAAATTGAAGAATCAGAATCATCCGATGAATAAACGTAACTGTAGCGCTACTGCATAATCTTGCCAATTCTGGAGATAGCGTTGCAAAATAGAGAGGGGGATCTTAATATGTATCTAAGGTAGCCTCATAGCTCTCTACCTGTGAGATTTCACATGACTATATGTATTTCTCTTGTCATAAGATGGAAATCGTTCAAACTCCCTGGATCTACATATGTTTCAAGACAAGACGAACTGAACAACTCTTTAAAAACGATATGTTAAATATGAGGTCAAAAAGCGCATGTTGTTCTTTATTTCTCACTATGGCTGATAATGGAAACATCACCTATTCGGCGCGGTGGTCGCGTCGGTCATTTTGTACGGGCCACAGTAGCTTGGGGCTGAAGTGGAGGAAGTGCTCGAGGTTTCCCTGTTCGTTGTGGCTTCGTCCGAAGTTGTGGCTGGATTGAGCAGCTGGCTCGTCAATGTCGAGGGCTGCGTGGAGTCGGTCGGGACAGCTTCGGTCGATGTCGATGTGACGATCGATGAAGTGGTCTGAACTGTCTCGGTCGATGTTGAAGTGATGATCGATGAGGTCGTGCTTGGAGTTGGAGATGAAGTAGTTGTTGTTGTTGACGTTGTTGTGCTTGTCGTCGTAGAAGTTGTAGTCGTTACTACAATAAGAAAATTTCAATCTTATATTTTTTCATGATTTAGCAGCAAATATTCATTGTTGTCGAATTATTGTGTTAAATAAAGTAATAAAAACGCTTATTCTATCTAATTATACATATTATAGGTTGCATAATTGGATTACGTGCTTGTATTCTTACGCATAAGCTCATAACGTTACTTGCCTCCAGTGCATGCGTTGATTACATTTTGATCCATCTCGTGCGACCCGATTTCTTGAATCAAGAACATTGCTACTTTGTACCATGCACGATGAATAGTAAGAACCTGTCGTGCACGACATAGCATATGCGTCCACAGTAATTCCATCGGCGCAGAAGTCGTATTCAGTTGCGTTCGCAAGGCCGACTGCGACGTTTCCCGGGAAGTAATGCATTAGCTCGTCTGCCCTCTGAAAACAGCAACTTCAGACTTACAACTGTGCAAAAAGACACTAATAAAAGTTCTTTACCTTCTGAAAATAGCAACATAAGAATTGAAACAGGGCAAAAAGGCACTTATAACAACAACAATTTTGAGGGTATTTGAGTGCCAGTCAGCAGTCGGCTAACATTGCGTTCTACAAAATATCCTCTCCCGTTTTGCTGACCGAATAATAAAGAAGATATCCGGAAGAACATGTGAGAACGCATGTCTCGCCGTCGTCCGATGCAATAATAACGTTATCGACGAGCAGAGTGCCCTCATAACAGTCCGCACAAGCCGAGCAATACGTGCAGTCGCTAATTCCATAATGATCGATATACAGGCCATTCACGCATTGCCAAGGAGTCTCTTCTGCTCAATAATAAAGGTTTTTTTTCATTATTGCAATTCTACATCGAATTAGCATTACTCTTGCTTCAATTACAGAGCATAACTCCACGAAAATGATACAAAAAATGGTTAGCAGAAAAAATATGCTATTTGCGAGCGACTTCGCATTGTCACAATGTGACTCTTTTATGCCACAAGTATTTTTCTTGTCATACATATACAAAATGGCCGAGTTGGAACACATACGTTCCATTGCGTTCCAAAGCCTAAGCTCATAACTTTACTTGCCTCCAGTGCAGGCGTTGATATCATCTTGATCCATGTCGCTTGCAGCGGACTCTTGAATCAAGAGCATGCTACTTTATACTGTTCATGATGAATATCGCGAACCTGTCGAGCACGCGAATTCATACCCGTCCACAGTGGTGCCATCGATGCAGTAGTCGAAGCCGGCCGCGTCAGCCAATCCGACGGCGACGTTTCCCGTGGTATAATGCCATAGGTCGTCTGCCCTCTGCGGCAAGCAATTTCAGATTTGCAATCGGGTAGAAAAAAATAGTATTAAAGGAAGTATCCGGCGAATAATTATACAGTAGCGCTAGAGAACCAGTTTGAATGCGCGCGCTCAAAAAGTTGCCTGTCGCTCGGTTGAGAGAGCATGTGAAAAAGGAGGGCGGCTCTGACCTACCGTAGCTAATTCTCTACCCGCCAGATTTCACGTTTCTTTTTCTCAGAATCTAATGAAAGAAAATCGCTAAAACTTTCTGGATAGATGTTTTACACCAATATGAACTAATCAACATAGAAAAAACATAGGTTAATTATTCCCCGGAGACCTCCTTTAACATCGATTTGTGCGTCAATCCCTATCTCACCCTCCCCCCCCCCTTCCTAATATATTACATTTATGCAGTATGTCCTCCTATATTTATGCTGTCACATCGAAATATTAGTTCATGTACGATAAATAAATAAATAAATAAATAAATTTTCATTCTACTAATTCCCGTTTTCCTGACCGAATGATAAAGAAGATATCCGGTAGAGCATGTGAGAGCGCACGTCATGCCGTCGTCTGAGGCAATAATAACGTTAGCAGCAATCTCGGGGCCGCCATATAAGTCAGAGACGGCGGTCGGACACTGTGCGCCGCATAATCCACTACTTGGCTGATTGATTAAATGTCCATTCTGGCATGTGTCAGGAGCCAAACCTTAAAAAAGAGAATAAAGTATTAAACTTTGTGAGAGTCGAATGGTCTTGTCGTGGTCACAGTGAACACACATCCTCTCTTGCACCCATTTCCTAGCCTAGAGATTTAGACCATATTGTGATGGAGGTGTCTCCAATGGACACACAGCTTCATTAACTGAGAGCATCTTGGAAAATTTTCAAAATTGTATAAAACGACTGAAAAATAAGCATATCAATAAATAAAAGCAGAGTAAGAGCATAACATGATTAGTATCAAAAAATAATAAAAATACGATATCAAATATTTAGTAAATAGAAGACAGGAAGAATGCTTGACACTTGCTTGCATATAAAAAATCTGGCTAACCATCGACAATTGTTTTCTTATCCGTGGAGAAGAACGCGAACATCGCCAGAATCAACGACAACTTCATTACTATCGCCATCTGGTTGTCCACTCAATCACCTCATTGTCTGAAGAAGAACTTCGCAGTGAACAAAACAAAATATCTTTTCAAATTTTGTATGTATCTTTATATCAAATTCACTTAGCTGAATATCTTTTTTGATTTCAGAAATAATGGCCACCTATTGAGTTAAACTCAAAAGTGTTAGGATTCGCATTTGCTGTGATGCGAAAGTTCAAGAAAAGGATGAGGAAGGCGAAAAGACGAAAGGAAAGCTCTTTCCAGCAAAACTAGACGGGCGCGATGGAACAATGGGACCATTTCTAGTAAGTCCAAAATCTTTCCGAGCAGAAGATCTTTCACACAGTGTATTTCCGAGCATCTTTACATCTCTCTCGCTATCGTCGAGTTGGCTTTGCTCTACTTCCATGGAGATCTATGATGGCAGCCTGGCGTGTGTCAGAAGTCATAAGAAAGTAAGACGAAAACATAGACGGAAACTGTGAAAGATCTTCTGCAATGATGGACTTTGGAATTAAGAATTCCCTCCAGGCAATTTGTCAAGTTCAAAAAGACGGGGCGCTCCACCACGAGAATTCATTTAGATAAATTTGTACAAAATAAAATTCAACCACTTCATTTTTTAGAATGCCTATACAAATGCCTTCAGTAGGACCTTCTCCAAATCCAACTTTTGCTGATTATGGAGTGCGAAAAGAATTATATTCAGTGCTTGTTCCTCTTCATAAAAACTTCCAAAGCTAATGTATATATGAAAAAAAAAATCTTTGTCTGCCGTCCACAGAAAATGACCAAAACAATTCGAATCATTATAATTTCAACGTTTTCAACGAAAAAAAGAATTCGAATGGTACAGATCATGACAAAATTCTCTTTATCCAGAAAGTTTGGACGATCATTTCATATTATATTCATTGTAAATATTAAGGATAGAGAAATATCTTCTTCTGGTATTAGTAGCCTCCAATTTTACAACACTCTTTCGGGCTTAGAACAGGCGAGATTGTACAGCTATAGAACGGTCAGCAAAAGATTAACGATATTATTATCGTGTCAAGGAATGAGACGATAACTCAACAGCTTAAAAGTGTGAGATTTATATAAATACATATATGAATGTGTTAATTTACCATCTGCGAGTTATTTATTTTTTTTAAACGAAAATGGTTAAAATTTTCAGTTTATTCTATCGAATGTTGTTAATTTGAAAATTCTATCGAATCTTGTTAATTCTCCTGAAATATATTTATGTATTTTTTCATGCAAAAATTTAGTTTTCATCTTTTATGCTTCTTTTCCTGTCTCTGCTTATTATTATCATTAATTTTAGATTATTTATTTCAATTTGATTTTTTTCTTTAAAATATTTCTCTAATCTTAGTTCACATAATTTAAGAGAGGATGTCAGTAAGACTCGAGCAGGGTCCAATTATGACCTACCCTAGGAATTTTTTATCGATTTTCTTCACCAAAATTGACCACAGCATACAAATCGACGTGGCGAACAAAATAGGCTATATTTCAAAGGTGAAAAAATTGTTTCGTGCGAGACCCAGTACAGTAATCTTATAAATTTATTTGGTCATAAGTCGTTTCAAACTTATTATGAGACAACCATCGAGGTATCATTGGATAGCTGATTGAACGGGCTTTAATTTTGATCATAGGAGATATTTTCGTAGAATTTGAATTTGACCCTAAAACACGTCCCTAAACATTTTCGAAGGCGGTTTTTGGCACAATTAAGTATTTTATGCTCATTTCCGTACAACGGCTCCTACATACGCTTAAAGTGTGTGAAATTTGCTACAACATATGTCTCTTTCAACTGAATTGCAGGTCCCAGCCTTAGGTTCCCAAATTCTTGAACATGATCCTGTGTAAACTGTAACACCGTGCAAGCGCATTCTTCGATCCATAACTGCGCTCAATGTCAATATTACAAAATCGTAAGTATATCTAAGAGCTCTCACGGAGATCTTCAAATGTTACATATATTATTTTATTGAAAAGTTTCAATTTATATGGGAAATTTCGTTATGTACAATTATAAGGTTTAAAAAACAACTTTAAAAACATTTTCGCCTGTCGAAACATACATCATAAGAAAGAGGATAAAATTTGCTACAAGATGAACCCCTTTCAATGTAATTCCATGCATACGATCTTTTGTTATAAATCATAATAGTAGAGCAAGTAGCGTCCTTGTCATTTCGCCCAAGAATTCACATTTTAGGTTATTCGAATTAGAATATTCCAATCCTTTTTTTCTACAGTTTTTCCATAGGGCCTTGTTATCCTACTCTTATGGCTTATAAGAAAAGATCGTATGGTTGGAATTTGATAAAAAGGGATTCAGCTTGTACCAAATTTCATCCTCTTTCTTATGATGTATCATATGACATACGGAAATGTCTTTGTAATAGTTATTTAAGCCTTATAATTGTACAGAACGAAATTTTCCATATAAATTGAAACTTTTCAATAAAATAATGTATAAAATAATATTTGAAGATCTCCGTGAGAGCTCTTAGATGATATACTTACGATTTTGTAATATTGACATTGAGCGCAGTTATGGATCGAAGAATGCGCTTTCACGGTGTTACAGTTTACACAGGATCATGTTCAAGCCTTTGGGAACCTAAGGGTGGGACCTTCAATTCTGTTGATAGAGACATATGTTGTAGCAAATTTCACACACTTTAAGCGTATTTAGAAGCCGTTGTGCGGAAATGAGCATAAAATACTTAATTTTGCAAAAAAAAACTGCCTTCGAAAATATTTAGGGCCGTGTTTTAGGGTCAAATTCAAATTCTACGAAAATATCTTCCGAGATCAAAATTAAAGCCCGTTCAATCAGCTATCAAATGGTACCTCGATGGCTGTCTAATAATAAGTTTGAAGCGACTTATGACCAATCGAATTTATAAGATTACGGTACTGGGTCTCGCGCGGAAAATTTTTTTTCAACTTTGAAATACAGCCTATTGTGTTCACCACGTCGAGTTGTATACTATAATCAATTTCAGTTAAGAAATTCGAAAAAAAAATCCTAGGGCAGGTCATAATAGGGCCCTGCTCGAGTCTTTATGACATCCTCTCTTAATTAATTAATTAATTAAATAAATAAATAAATAAATAAATAATTAATTAACTAATTAATTAATTAATTTTAGCTTCTCCTTGAGTGAGAGAGTCTGTTCTTGATAAACATTGACATTAGCTAATTAGCTAGCAAGAATTAAATTAAATTAAATTTATACGATTACTGTACTGGGTCTCGCACGGAAAAATGTTTTCACCTTTGAAATATAGCCTATTTTGTTCGCCACGTCGAGTTGTATACTGTGGTCAATTTCGATTAACAAAATCGAAAAAAATTCCTAGGGCAGGCCTTGATCGAAGGATACTGACAGGCTCTCTTAATTTTAGATAACCGTATGCACAAAGCATATGTGTTACTTCGTACGCATGAAATGGACACCTAGGTATTTACATGTAGTAAATTGAGTGGAAAGCTTCATTTCATTCTGCCTAGGCACCACGGTGCCATGGCAACAGCTTGGCTTGGCAAAGAGTTCTCGAAAAGCCAGCTCGTATAGGGTGCTTATTGTTAGGGGAAAGTGCCCTAATATAAGATTCGGAAATATACTTTAATTTGATGGTCCGTAGCGGTTGGGTTATCACTGGGAACTACTCGCAGCCGCGACTATTAGACCTCCATTTTTCCTATTTTTTATATGCTTATGCAAATATTTTATATCAAATGCAAAATGTTTCATATAACTACCGTATTTTCTCTATTAGTGCCCCTCACTCTATTAGAACCCCCCTCCCCTCTAACAGTTCCCCGCCCCCCTTGAGAAGGCCATTGAAAATAGTGCCCCTCCCTCTAATAGAACAACCCCCCCCCCCTTCCAATAGTGCCCCCCTATTAGTCTAATACCTGGGCTCGAGATGTACCTCGAATGGATTCTGGAGGCTCTTCCCAATGAACTAATTACAAATTCATTCAAAATTTACAGTAAAATGGATCTTCCGGTGATGATTCAATTGAAGCCGAGCTACAAATCCCTTTTGTTAGGAATATATTGTTGTTTACAAACTTTTAGAGAATCAGTTTGAAAAATAGTACCCATCCCTCTAATAGAACCCCCCCCCCCCTCTAATAGTGCCCCCCTCTCGCAACGGGATTGAAAAATAGTGCCCCGGGGGCACTAATAGAGAAAAAATAAGGTATTTCTACAAATTAGGATACATATGTTAAAAGAATATGCAGCAATTATCGTTTCAAGGTATAAAATAAAGTAAGATTGCTATAAATACTTCTTATTAATTTGCGTGTCTTTCTTAATTTAAAATGATAACACATTCAGTTTGTCTAATTGATAAGGAATAAACACTGCATATGAATACTATTAATTTTCAGTTTTGTACAACTTAAAAATAAAATAAAACACCATATTTTAGAAGTTGGGTTCTTCTCAGGGATGTCCAAAGCGGCCGGGCCCGCCGGCCCGTTGCTAATTTTGTGGGCCGAGATTTTGAATATAGAGCCCGGCCCTGGCCGGCGGGCTTGCCCTGTGGGCGAGGCCCGGCCCTGGTTTTGGACTTCCCTAATTATTCTCCAAGGACATAAAAAAACAACTTTTATATCGAAGAACTTTATATCGAAGATTATACCAAATGAGAAAAGAATCCACAAAGTGACAAGTAGCTTTTTAAATTTAATTATTTATTTTTCATACGATGCAAGTGTTTAGGAAGTATCCACTGTAATAATCATATTTTATAACACCATTGAGCAATATATTTGAAAGTTCTTGAGATGTTTGTATTAAACATATAGTGAGTTTTCCAACATTATCCCCTCTCTCTCTATCTACATTTCAGTACTCTGATTTTCTCGCTCTGTCTCTCTCTCTTTCTCTCAGCGACCCCTTCATATATATATATATATATATATATATATATATATATATATATATATATATATATATATATTGTCAAGGATGCCCCTTTCCCAACTCTCTTTCCCCTTATTCCTCTTTCATTATTGTTTAGTGTTGGCCCGGCACATTTGGTGCATTTCTTTGTTTCTGCTTTAGAGTTCATTTCTGTTTGTGTAGATTATTCTGCGCGGTGTATTTCATTTTCATTCTTAGCGTTTTGGCTGGCTTAGCGGGTAGGAGTCAGTTTCTTCCGGGTGCGGGTTGCTGAGCGGTCGGTGGCGCGAGGAGCGCGGAGTCGGGGTCGAGTAGATGGGCCAGCCAAGTGTTGCAAGGACAAGATAAGGTGCTGATTTGATTGTGTTGATTGTTCTTATTGTTTCTTTCTATTTCCTTTGGCCTTTCTTTCTTTTAAAAGTTTGCTTTTATAAACTTTGCTCTTTTGTTGCCCTTGTGTAAGACGTTGCAGGAGGGGCGTGAGTGAAGTGAGCAAAGGCTTGGGTGGTTAATTGAGAGCCTTTTGGCCTCTGAAGCTCGAGGTCATCCTTGTGATATCCGACTAGATACAATTACTTGTATTACAATATATATATATATATATATATATATATATATATATATATATATATATATATATATATATATATATATATATATATATATATATATATATGAGTATACACAGTCTTTATCTACGATGGCGAAATCGGCGAAACCTGTTTTGAGTGATGGATGGAGTAGTCCCAACGATCATTTTCACTCTTGTTCACTTGTGCGAGAGAGAAGAAACAAGAATCGTTCAAAGCTGCTTTTGCTTTCATCTCGATGTTGGCAAATATTTACTTATTCTGTCATTTAAATATTGTTCCCATGATTTTGCATGTTTTAATATCTGCACTATTCCATCATTTACATGTGCTTATGGCTAATTTCCTCCTCATCCGAGCCCTATATAAGCCGACCCATTTCGTGAAATAATTATTGTCTTCTTCTGCTACCACTTGTTTTCAACTTCCAGATGCAACATAGCAAGTAACATAACTCATGAGTCAATTAATTTGACGTAGAAAACTGAGATCCTGAAGGTACGTCTAGAACATATTATGGGTTCATTTAGCTTTATGTCTTATTGGATAAATGCTGGTTACAATTGGAAACTTTCCTATAATTCGGAAATTTATTTTCTAGGCGATTAATTGCTATGTGCAACTTGTAAGAAGAGATAAAATTAAGGATTAAACAGTCGCCGGAAATGATGTAAATAAGATTGTGACTTTGCCTGTTTATACATCAATACAATAACCAAGCTTGTTATCATTGTGATAATTACGCAAACTTACGAAACACGCTGGGTGCGAAAAAGAGGCAACGAAAGCGACTATGTTAAGAGCTCATTATTGGCCTTGCTTTGCTGTTTCCGATGGTGAGAATCGTTGTTCTCGCTGACAATGAAGAAGAGTGGCGAAGAGAAGCGCAATCTCAAGGACCAGAATGAACGAGGCGCCGACAAAGAGTCCGGACAGACCGCCGAGGGTGCTCAGTAGAGACATGAACTGGAACGAAGATGAATAAGAAGGTTCGATTGAAGGAGTAGTCATCCGGGGAAAATTCTTTTCGCTTCAATTTCGAATGCTTCAGGAACGAGAAAGCGTTTCAAAATTGGAGATTTCTAATATCTTCATTATTCTCGATCATGGGAGCGGGCGCTCTCATGTTCTCGTGCAATTTCGCAGGTCACAGAAATATAACACTAATTGAGAACACTTTGTCGCTCATTTCTGTAATTCATTGAAAAAATTTGTTTAATATAGGCTTTTAGTATTACAGTAATCTTCAATTGCTCCACTTCGATTCTTGCCACGTTGCTGCCGAAAAAGATGATGACCTCGCTCTAAAAGCAAACACATAGTTGTAAAAAAAATGTAATGAAATAAAAAAATATATTTATGTTTTGTAATTTAACAATCTTTTCGTAACAGCGCCGCAATAGAATCAGGTTGTGAATCTGCCTGATTTTTGTTTTGCAAAGCTAGATAAAGGACAAAAGTGACACTCAAAGCCCAGTATCTTTTAATTCGAAAGACTATATTTAAGGGAAATATGCGACAAAAAAGTTTTAAGACCGAGCTTTGCGTGCAATTCCAATCGTCTGTTCCATTTGTCGCCGAATTCGTCATGCGCGAGCATTCCCGCTGCTTCTTCAAGAATTAGAAAAAACTGTATAGATTTATACTCGTAAAATAGTTAAAACAGTTCTCAGTGCGAAAGATCGTGTTTCGTTTTCTTCTCTAAATTCCCAAACACAAAACATAGATATTGCTGATTTGCTGAGTCCTCTTCTACCATTCGCACGCCGAATTTCGTCTGGAACGAGACGGCCTCGAAGGAGCTCGCGTGACAGGGCGGAGGGCAGTGGCACTCGCGCCAATTCGCAGGGTCACCGCGCTCCTCTTGCAGGCGAGAGATGCAGGTTACTGCATTCATTCAAATGAGAGGTCTCAAAATGAGGGTATTATTATAATTTTATGGCTCAGTCATTAACATGTTAAAGGAAGTATCCGGCGAATAATAATACAGTAGCGCTAGAGAGCCAGTTTGAATGCGCCCGCTCATAAAGTTGCCTGTCGCTCGGTCGAGAGAGCGTGTGAAATAGGAGGGCGGCCATGACCTACCGTAACTAATTCTCTACCCGCCAGTTTTAACGTTACTATTGTTCAGAATGTAATGAAAGAAAAACGCTCAAACTTTCTGGATAGATGTTTTACGCCAATATGAACTTATCCACATAGAACAAAACATAGGTTAATTATTCCCCGGATACCTCCTTTAAAGTAAGAAAATTTTTTTAAATTCGCATTCGCTTGGGAAAACAGAACATACCGTATTTTCTCTATTAGAACCCTCCCTCTAATAGTACCCCCCCCCCCCCCCTCCCTTACAGTCTAAGACCTCAGCTCGAGAGGTATCTCGAGTGGATCTTGGCGCCATGGGATGCTCTCCTCAATGTAATGATGGCAAATCCGTTCAAGATATGCGGTAAATTGGATATTACTGTGATGATTCTATAGAATTCGAGGTATGATTCTTACTTTTTGAGAATAAAATTTTATTATCAAACTTTTTTATGTCTCACATTGAAAAATAGTACCCCTCCGTCCAGTAGAACCCCTCTCTCTAATAGTGCCCCTCCCCTGCAATGGTATTGAACAATAGAAACCCCGGGGCACTAATAGAGAAAATACGGTAGATGTATGTATGTATAGAAGTGTATCAAGCAAAGATGACGAACTATGTAGTCTTCATTTGGGTTAATTCTTTAAATTTAGCACCTTCCTTTTAAAATACATGTATCTTTAAAAGGAAGGTACTAAGTTTGGACACAGTTGAAGACTGACGTTGACTAAAGTTGCACGGCGCAATCCCGACTCGCCTGACATAGGATGCGTCCATGCAACCGCACGCTGCGAAAACTCCATCCTGGTAGCACGAACGGAAGCAGCCCTGAGAAAAGAGTCTAGAGAATCTTTCATATCATATGCATTTACAATTTGTCAGACAATATTATTCCCCTTCTATATATTACTTAACATAGAACATCAAACTGCGTAATAA
Source organism: Allodiplogaster sudhausi (assembly GCA_945643635.1). NCBI lineage: Eukaryota > Metazoa > Nematoda > Chromadorea > Rhabditida > Diplogasteridae > Allodiplogaster > Allodiplogaster sudhausi. The sequence goes on along the minus strand of CALZFC010000027.1, from coordinate 535,026 downwards.
TCATAGCTTCACGTACATCCGTCGAGTAGTCTCCGTCAAAGTAGAAAGATTGCACTTCCTCTTTGTCACGTACACATTCCTTGCGTGTGGCGTCCTTCTTCGTGAAGGACCGCTAAAGTAGCGTCGTGTTTTTTCACGATGGATGAAATTTAATTCAATTAGCGATGTATTTTTTAGGATACGAAAATTGAGAAGAAGATTTGCAAAAGTTATTCAATTCAATATTTCAGACAGAACTTGCGGATCCTGACGAGACTTTGCATACCGGGACGCAGCAAAACGCGGTTACTTTCGGCGAAGACTCCAACTGCAGCTAAAAAAGGAGAAGCAATCTATCTTAATCTTTTCCCACCAGCCGGGAAAAGTATTATACTTTCTACGCTGTGTGTATCTTAATCTTTCTCCGATTTTCGATTTCATCCCTCTTTTCACTGCCGTTGTTCCGGCTACTTTGCTACAAACCATCCTGGATGTAGACGTTGATGCCTGACGATTCCGACCACGCCATGTTCTCCCCGGGTTGAGAGTCGACCATCACACGAAGTCCTGATTATTTGCGCGAATTTAAGCTGTTCTGTTCCTACTAACCATAAGCTGATCGAATCTATCAATATTATGTATTTTAAATAATACATCATTTTAATTAATAATCTTAAATATCTGCCTCCTGCTTCTCCTGGAAACCGCTGCGTGTAAGCCCTACTCTGATTTCGATCATTAAAGACGAAGCAGTTGCCCAGAGAAGGATCGTGACGCATCCGGAAGTCAGCGCTGTAATGACAGTGCAAACAAGCGGGAAAAAAGACAATCGGTAAACAATCAACAAAAGAATCCAGTGTACAACCAGTAAACATCAGTAAACAGTATTCAATTAATGAGTCAATACAATCGCTACTTAAAGCGGCATCGTAAAACAAAGGATAAAAGAAGAAGAATTGTAACTTGACCTTATTTCAAGTGCAAAGTTAGCAAAAATCGCGTCCTTGATGATGTCGTCGATGCTCCAGCTCAGTGTGGCTCTTTTGTCGTCAGGAATGAAGCTGAGAAGAGCTGGCAGAGACGCTGTAACGACGGCCGGTGAATCGCGTCCGCCGCTAATTACCTGAAAATATATACATATGTATGTATGTATATTTATGCACATGCTCATGAGAATACATAAGTATACAAATATAAATTAAGCAAAACGACTCTAACCAGCTTCCAAATGTCGATTTTGTAAAATGATGCGCTGAATGAATTTATGTGTCACTCCGACTTCCCACACCTCCAAAAGACGTTCCGTTGAATCGTTGCCGAACAGATTCACAAGTGACGTCATCGACGCGGTGGCTTCAATTGAGAAAATGCCTTGCAAGATGAATGCTTCATTCTGACGCATTCTTCAGTCATTTCAATGTTAACTCTTGAACCAATGCCACAGGACGAGCCGGTATAGCAGGGCGAACAAGTGCACATCTCAATACCATCAGGAGCAGAGCATACGGCCGCCGAGTCAACCTGCGTGCATCTGTAATTGAAAAAATAAAGAAAATTGAATAATCGGAATTTTTAAAGGAGTCATCCAAGTGAAAAAAACGTTCTGTAGCGCCGCTACTGCGCAATCTTGCCTGTTCTGGAGAGAGCGTTGCAAAATAGAGGGGGGGGAGGGGGTCCTAATATCTATAGTACCCACAGAGTTATCTACCTGTCAGATTTCACATGACTATATTTCTGATGTCATAAGATGGAAATCGTTCAAGCTCCCTGGATCTACATATGTTTTAAGACAAGACGAACTGAACAACTCTTTAAAAACGATATGTTAAATATGAGGTCAAAAAGCGCATGTTGTATTTGTTTCTCACTATTGCTGATGATGGAAATATTACCTATTCGACGCGGTGGTCGAGTCGGCCATTTTGTACGGGCCACAGTAGCTGGAAGAATAAGAGCTTGTGGTGGCTGAAGTGGAGTAAGTGCTCGAGGTTTCGCTGTTCGTAGTGGTTGTAGCAGGATTGAGCAGCTGGCTCGTCAATGTCGAGGGCTGCGTGGAGTCGGTCGGGACTGTCGATGTTGAAGTGGCGATCGATAAAGTGGTCGGAACTGTTTCGGTCGATGTTGTAGTGCTGGTTGAAGTGGTCGAAGTAGTTGTTGTTGTTGACGTTGTTGTGCTTGTCGTCGTAGAAGTTGTAGTCGTTACTACAATAAGAAAATTTCAATCTTTTATGCCTACTCATAAGCTCATAACGTTACTTGCCTCCAGTGCAGACGTTGATGGCATTTTGATCCATCTCGTGGGTCCCGAGATCTTGAATCAAGAGCATTGCTACTTTGTACCTTGCACGATGAATATTTCGAACCTGTCGTGCATGAGAAATCATACGATTCCACAGTTATTCCATCGGCGCAGTACTCGTAATTAACTGAATCGTTCGCCACTCCGACGGCGACATTTCCCGGCGAGTAATGCATTACGTCGTCTACATTCTGAAAACAGAAGTTTCAGATTAGCAACTGGGCAAAAAGACACTAGTAAAAGTAATGATGCATTAGGTTCTCTACCCTTTGAAAACAGCTATTTCTGATTTGCAACTTTGCAAAAAAGACAACTGTTTAGAGGGATTTTTAAAATGCACATCAGTGGTACTATTAATCTAGGAAGAAAACGGGGCGAAAGTTGAGCTCAACTTTTTAACAAAAAAGATTGAGGGTGAACTCTGAAAAGAGCGGATAAGAATGGAAAAGAAGAAAGATGGGCCCAACTTGCTTCAAAAAGATCCCATCTTTAAAAAGCAAGCTCAGCCAAAAAGTGGTCAGCATAACGGTCAACTCTTTCTAACAGCAAGAGTGTGGAAGACGAGAGAGGGAAATGGAAGCTATAAATCACTGCTCAGTTTGGTCTCTCATTTTTGTGTACTCTCTCGCCGAGAAAAAAGGTTGACCTTAAAATGCCAGTGAAAATGAGACATCGCCTCTCGATGCTTCCGTTTTCGTCCATTAGTCCCAGCCTCTCACATCGGCCTATGAGCATGCTATGAAAAGCCGCCCGAAATCGGTTGCCGCCGAACCTTTGGCATGCTTGCTGCACTGATTGTGAGCCGATTCAATAACCCAAGTTTGAGGTATGCATTGACTTTGGCCTGCCAAAAGGCCAAAGCCTAGAAGAAAACTCGACGCGATTGTATTGAGAGTTGAACTCAACTCTGAAAAAAGTTCCAGACAAAAAAGTCGAGCTCAGCTTTCTTTCTTCCTAGATTAATAACACCACAGAAGTCGGCGGACATTGCGTTCTCCGAAATATCCTCTCCCATTTTGCTGACCGAATAATAAAGAAGATATCCGGAAGAACATGTGAGAACACATGTCTCGCCGTCGTCCGATGCAATAATAACGTTATCGACCATCCGAGCGCCCTTATGACAGTCCGCACAAGTGCCCTTATAACAGTCCGGACAGTCGCCATCTCCAAAGTGATAGATAGACACGCCATTCGCGCATTCGTAAGGAGTCTCATCTACAATTAAAGATCAATTAAAGAGCATAACTCCGCGAAAATGATACAAAAAATGGCTAGCAGAAAACAATATGATATTTGCGAGCGGCATCAAATTGTCACAATGTGACTCTTTTATGACACAAGTATATTTCCTGTCATACTTATGCAGGAATGTTGCCCCAAAATGGCCGCTTTGGAACACAATACGTTCCAATCTACACGCAATTCGTATCTCGTATGCAAGGAGATACGACTTGCGTACGATTTGAACTAGAATTTTCAAATCTATTACTTGTGATAGAAAACTCGTGATTAAATGCCATATACGATAACGACGCTTCCCCAAAATGTAGACAATTTAGAGGTCGCTGATTGTGAGACTCTAAAAGTGACTATTTTCAAATTCTACTGAGCTGCCTTCTAAAACAATATATATGCATCTCTTTATGATATCATTTCACGAATATTCCTTTACTGTGCGCAATACCGCGTAAATAAGCTTTAATGTGCTGCCAGCTTTGCAAGTTTCACCGAGTTTTCAAATTTGACATCTCGAACAACTATCCACAATTCCGTTTTCAGATCACTTTAAGCTCATATTGTTACTTGCCTCCAGTGCAGGCGTAGATATCATCTTCATACATGTCGTACGCATAGGTATCTTGAATCAATAGCATGCTACTTTATACTATTCACAATGAATATCGCGAACCTGTCGTGCACGCGAATTCATGCCCGTTTAAGGTAGTAGCGCCATCGATGCAGTAGTCGTAGGCTGTGGCCGCGTCCCCCAGTCCGACGGCGACATTTCCCGGGGTCCAATGCCATAGGTCGTCTGCCCTTTGCGGCAAGCAATTTCAGATTTGCAATCGGGTAAAAAATACAATTAACATCAATTATTTAGAGAGATTTTTCGTCTATCCCTATCTCCCCCTCACCCCCCCCCCCACTTTCCCAATATATTACATTTATGCAACTATGTCTTCCTATATTTGTGCAGTCACATCGAAATATTAGTTTCATGAACGATAAATAAATAACTTTGCATGGTACATACTATTTCCCGTTTTGCTAACCGAACGATAAAGAAGATATCCGGTAGAGCATGTGATAGCGCACGTCACGCCGTCGTCTGAGGCAATTATAACGTTAGCAGCAATCTCGGGGCCCTCATAGCAATCCGTGCAGTTCGAGCACAATGCGCCGCATAATTCACTACTTGGCTGATTGATAGAATGGCCATTCTCGCATGTCTGCGGAGCCAATCCTCCAAAAAAGAGCAGAATTGAACTTTGTGAGGGTCGAATGGTCTTGTCGTGATCAGAGTAAACACACATCCTCGCTTGCACACACTATTCCTAGGCTAGAGATTTAGACCATATTGTGATGGGGATGTCTCCAATGGACACACAGCTTCATTAACTGAGAGCTTCTTAGAAAATTTTCACAATCATTCAAAACGACTGAAAAATAAAAATAAACTTATCAATAAATAAAAGCAGAATAAGGGGCACAAAATAATTAGTATAAATAGTTGTGGTTAGAAGAAGTAAATAAGTTACATGAAAAATGCTTGACACAAAAAAATTTTTTTTATACAATCTGCATTAAACAATCTGGCTAACCAGCGACAATTGCTTTCTTATCCGTGGAGAAGAACGCGAACATCGCCAGCAAGAACTTCATTACTATCGTCAGCTGGTTGTCTATGCAATTTATTTATTTATCGTACATGAAATTAATATTTCGATGTGACAGCACAAAATATAGGAAGGAATGTTTGCTTAAATCGAATGATCTAATATGTTGGGGAGGAAGGGGGGGGGATAGGGAATCGACGCACACGAGTCGTACCAAGCCGGGGGCGCCACTGCCCGGCCTCGTCTTTGCCAGAGACGGTACAAGCTGGGGGAGGAGCAGCAGGGGGCTTGACTCGCGGTTGTCGATGGGGTCTTAAGAATGAAGTAGGTAACAGAAGGTGCGGAGAGAAAAGAGAGTGGCAAACAAGGATACCATCTTGAAGTGCGAAAAGCAAATGAGTGCATTAGAAGATCTGACTTAGTAATTGGAATATGAAACGCAAACACTGATCTACGATTGTTGCATGGTTTAAACGAATAGAATAGCGATATAGGAGAAGATAAAATCATATGCAATAACTTATAAGCAGTAATGAGATCGATTTCGATTCGTCGACGATAAAGAGATACCAAATTGAATAATGCTAGACGGTCAACGTATGATGGAATATTCCTAAAATTGAGCTGGAACTTGTTACAACGAACATATAGTAATCTACTAAAAACTTTCTGAACATTCTCTAATGATCTAATTTGCATAATTCTAAAGGGAGACCATACCGGTGATGCGAATTCTAGTATTGGAAGAACGAAGCATTTATAAGCACGAATGTAATGCTGCGAGATATTCGACTTTAGAATTCTAAAGAGTGCATATACTAGTCGAAGGGCTTTAGAGCTTACAGATTTAATATGATCATTGAAGGATAACTTGTCATCTATCAAAACACCTAGATCTCGTACAGCTTCACTAGCGACAGAGAAAGCTAGAGAAGAGTCTTGAAGAGTTCGAGATAGAGAGAGCGAGGAAGGAGAGTGAGACAGAGTAGGAAACGTGCGAGATACGTAGTAAGGCAGACGGGGGTTATTTTTGCCTAAGTGCAAAACGACGCACTTTTTGTGTGCGACTTCCAACTGCATGTTTTGGCAGTAGTTTTGAATTGCAATTGCAGCATGTGAGAGTTGAAAATGGGCTTTCCCCTGGGTGGTTGAATCGAAAGGGGTGAAAAGCTTCATATCATCTGCAAAAAGAGAAATTTTAACCAGAGGAAGATGAGAAAGAACCAGAGGAAGATCAGATATGTACAGACTGAACAAAAGAGGAGAGAGCACGGATCCCTGCGGGACACCTGAAGAAGCTGGAAAGACAGACGAGAGAGAATCGTTCACTTTTACTCGAAATGTGCGAGAGACTAGAAAAGATTCAAACCAATTTAGCCAGTTTCCTCGAAAACCGAGATATTCCAGCTTTGTGAGAAGTTTAGGCACAGAGACTTTGTCAAATGCCTTGGCAAAATCATAATAAAGGACATCAACAGACCGGTTAGAACACACTTCTCTTTTCCAATACTGAGAACATTCGAGCAAGTTAGTCACTACTGATTTGCCTTGAACGAAGCCATGTTGGCATGCTGGTATCAATTGGAACCGATGACAGTGTGTTAAGATTTTTGCTATCAGACATCTTTCCATCACCTTGCATGCAGCTGGAGTAATAGTTATGGGTCTGAAATCTTGCGGAGAGGAAGGGGAGGTTACCTTATTAATTGGTAGCACAATGCCTTCGCGCCATTTAGAGGGGGGCAATCACCTCATTGTCAGAAGAACTTCGCATTGAACAAAACAAAATATACTTTTCAAATTTTGATATGTATTTTTTATCAAAATCACTTATGGTTTGATGAATATCGTTTTGATTTCAGAAATAATGGCCACCTATTAAGGAAACTTAAAAGTGTTAAGATTTGCATTTGCTGTGATGCGAAAGTGCAAGAAAGGGAGGAAGGCGGAAAGACAAAAGAAAAGCTCTTTCCAGCAAGACTAGACGGGCGCGTTGGAACAATGGGACCATTTCTAGTCCAAAATCTTTCCGCAGAAGATCTTTCACACAGTTTATTTCCGAGCATCTTTACATCTCTCACTATCGTCGTGTTGGCTTTGCTCTGCTTCCATGGAGATCTATGACGGCAGCCTGGCGTGTGTCAGAAGTCAGAAGAAAGTAAGACGAAAATATAGACGGCAACTGTGAAAGATCTTCTTCTATGATGGTCTTTGGAATTATGAACTACCTCCAGGCTATTCGGCAAGTTCAAAAAGACCAGAATCTCCTCCGAATGCGTTCAGTAGGGCCTGCTCCGGATCCAGATTTTGCATTTGGAGTGCGAAAACATAGTCAATGACAGTGTCGATGTTCCTATGTGCTGACCATGGGGAGAAGGTGCTCTTATATACTTGTTAGAAATAAACAAGCCAGGGAAGGTCCGGAGCTGGCGCGTTACCTGGAACTCTCTCTCTCTCTCTCTCTCTCTCTCTCTTCATGAAACTCTCCATCCCAGACTACTCGACCACCATTTTCCTGCTTTTTGTGCAATAAATTGAAGTAAATTTTACATGCCAAAAAAGGAGGTCTCCGGCAAATAGTTAACATATCTCGTTTTAAGCATGGATGAGTTCGACGTACAACATTGATCCAGAAAGTTTGAACGATTTTCGTCCTGTCATTTTATTATATGATATTCTTTATTCGCATGCATGATGTTACTTAATGCGAAACATTACAATGGCATAGGTGCACTTATAAGTAAAGCTAAAGAAAATTACAGAACAAAAAGCAAAAAGATGGAGAAGGAGAAGAAAACAAAATTACGAGAGAAAAGTAAAGAACGAGAAATAGGCGAAGGAGGAGAAAGAAGGCAAATCGAATATATGGTGCCAGACAAATTATTTACAAACCAATAAAGCATTGTTGGTGAATGAATCAAAAGAGAAAGAAAACTCGCTATCAGCAGACCATTAAGCATCTTGAATGTTTGTGGACAATCGAATTTTTAAGAGTATTATCACTAGCCTTAAAAGTTGGATATAGCCTAAAAGATCTTCCCCTGGTTCGGGAAGGAAGAATGTTGAAAAATGTTATATTATATTCATTTTAAATATTAAGGGTAGAGAAATAGCTACTACTGATTGAGAAGTCCCAAAGATCATTTTCACTCTCATTCACGTGAGTGAGAGAGAAGAAATAAGAGTCGTGCAAAGCTCTCGCGTCATTTTGCCTTGATCTCGATGTTGGCAAATATGTATGTATGTACATACTGTCATTTAAATATTTGTTTCCTATGATTTTGCATGTTTTCCAATCAGCACAATTCCCTCATTAACATGAATTTATGGCTAAAATTGTCCTCAATCGAGCCCTATATAAGCCGACCCATCTCGTGAAATAAACATTGTCTTCTTCTACTACCACTCGTATTCTACTTCTCCCTGCTACCTCTCAAGTAACATGACTCATAAGTCAATTAATTTGTCGAAGAAAAATTAGATTTTCTCCGGTAGGTACGTCTAGATCATATTATGGTTTCATTCCGGAATTATTGTAGCATTATGTCGTATTGGATAAATGCTGGTTATAATTAGAAACGTTAATCTAATTCCGAGATTTTCTCAAAATTTGTTTTCTAGGCGATTAATTCGTAACTTCTATATGCAACTTGGAATAAGAGATAAATGAAAGGATTAGACATCTCCCGATCACGGAATTTGCCTCAATTATATGGTCTCCACATCAAACGGGTCTTATTAGACAACTTGAGCGCATCCAGCACATATTCACTAGATTGTTGTTCCTTCGCTGTACTAATGCATTTGTTCCAGTTAGAGAAATTCCTTCCTATTCATGCCGTCTCTCTCTTTATGAACTGCCATCTCTCTTAGTAAGGCGTACTCAGATTGATCTTGTCTATACCTATAAGCTGCTACATAGTATGACTGATATCCCTATCAGCAAATTCTTCATTTTCAAGCCCACTAATGGTAGATGCTCTCAGTATTCTTTCCATCTACCTAGAACAAGATTATCGATTGCTGAACATTCGTTCTCTATAAGAGTGGCATCATACTATTATAAGCTTCCTCTAATTGCCACATCTTCTACAAATGTCAGGAACTTTCGAAAAGTAATCTGCTCACTTCCTCTTTTGGAGCTATTTCAAATTAAGGTTCCCAATCTGTAATTTGATTCCTTATCAGTATATCTTTATCATGGTCAATTTCTTGTCCAATTTTGCTATCTTTCTATTTCAATTTTCCTTTTCTTGCTAATTACTATTCATGCTAAATTATAATTATATCTTTATACACATACATTTATAGTAGTCTCCCCTCCCCTCAAGCAGCGGCTGATCCCTCGATGCTGAGATGTGCACTGCCCGCACATGTATGTCACTGGAGCCTGGTCACCTCCTCGGGACGTCGCGCACCCCGCATGCATACCACACTGGGATCCTGCCAACCCCAGTACGGTGTCGAGGAGATCTACTGCTGCCTTCATCCACCCCCCCCCCCCAACTATCCCCTCTTCATCCATTTACAATAGATCTTTCCCCACTATTTGTTTTTCTTCTTCCTCTCCACGGATTATTGCATTCCCTTTTCTTCAAAACATTACAGTTGAATCTCGCAATCTTCTCGCTCTTAAGCTCTTAATGTCGTCACATCTTAATGATGTATTGCATAAATAAATAAATAAAAACATTCGCCGGAAATTATGAAAACAAGATTGTGACTTTGCTTGTTTATACGGAGATCCAATAACCATGCTCATAATTATTGTTATCATTGTGATAATTACGCAAAAATTGGCAAAATGCAGCTAAACCTCAAATATTCTTACACTAGGTGCGAAAAAGAGGCAACTAAAGCGACTAGGTTTTAAGAGGGCGATCACCGATAAGTCGTTCACGAGATATGAGACATTTTACGTATTTTCGAATAGTTTTCAGCATATAGATAAAGGATATGCAAATGAAAGTGCAACTTTTGAATCAAATTCATATTGGTGTCTCAGTGCAAAAATGTTGTGTATACAGTAACTAGGGAACATTTATAATCGCGGGAATATAAAATTTACAAAGACATCGCGACTTTGACATTTCAGTGTGCTTAATAAAGTTCCTGTGTTAGTTTTTCTGTAAAAACTTTTAGCGAGAAGAAAACAACATCAGAATAGTCAATCAGAATTCACATCCCGCTTTGGAAACAAAGCCATGCATTTGGCAACAAGTGTCCCATGTGCGTCCGCTCTTACCGTACATTTTAGTTTGATCCGATGGATTTCTATTCGAGATTTTTGCATGTTTGAACGCATATTAGTAAATTTTCGGTGATCGCCTTCTTCAAGGGCTCATTATTGGCCGTGCTTTGCTGTCTCTGATGGTGAGAATCGTTGTTCTCGCTTACAACGAAGAAGAGCGGCGGTGAGAAGCGCAATCTCAAGGACCAGAATGAAGGAGGCGCCGACGAAGAGTCCAGACAGACCGCCGAGGGTGCTCAGGAGAGACATGAACTGGAAAGAAGATGAATAAGAAGATTTGAATAAAGGAGTAGTCGTCCGGGGAAAATTCTTTTCGCTTCAATATCGAATGCGTTAGGCACGAGGGAGCGTTTCAGAATTTGAGATTTTTAATATGTACATTAGCTAATTCTATCCTGGGAGCAGGCACTCTCATGTTCTCGTGCAATTTCGCAGGTCACAGAAGCCGCTTAGTTAGTAAAAAAAATTGCACGCACGAATGAGAGTGCCATTTTTGATAACTCTCACTCAATCGTGTCGCCCATAACACTACATGATAACACTATGTCGCTCATTTCTGTAATTAATTGGGAAAATTTGTTTAATATAGGCTTTTAATATTACAGTAATCTTCAATTGCTCCACTTCGATTCGCGCCACGTTGCTGCCGAAAAAGATGATGACTTCACTCTAAAAGCAAACTCGGAGTTGTGAAAGGCAAATGAGCACAATTTAATGAAATAGAAAAAATATATATTAACGTTTTGTAATTTAACTATTTTTACGCGATAGGCCGCAATAGAAGCAGGTTGTGCCTGCTGCTTTTTGCTAACCTAGATAAAGGACAAAAATGACACTCAAAGCCCAGTATCTTTTCATTCGAAACACTCAAAGCCCAATATATTTTCATTCACTATATTTTAGGGGAACAAAACGATTTAAGACCGAGCTTTGCGTGCAATTCCAATCGTCTGTTCCATTTGTCGCCGAATTCATCATGTTCGAGCATTCCCGCTGCTTCTACAAGAATTAGAAAAAAAACAGTATAGATTTATACTCGTAAAATAGTTCAAACAGATCTCATTACGAATGATTACGTTTTTCTTCTCTAAATTCCCAAATACAAAACAGAGATATGAATTGCTCATTTGCTGAGTCCTCTCCAACCATTCGCACACCGAATTTCGTCTGGAACGAGACAGCCTCGAAGGAGTTCGCGTGACAGGGCGGAGGGCAGTGGCACTCGCGCCAATGCGCCGAGTCACCGCGCTGTTCTTGCAGGCGAGAGATGCAGGTTACTGCATTCAAATGAGGGTATTATTATGCCGTTTTAGTCGCCACCATACTTGTTAAAGTGAACAAAAAAGTTTTTTTTAAATTCACATTCGCTAGGGAAAACAGTGCAAAAATAAAAGTGTCTCAAGAAAACAATGCAAAAGAAGTAGTCTTTATTTGAGGTTATTATGAACATAAGAAGGTACTAAATTTGGACACAGTAGTTAACTGACGTTGACTAAAGTTGCACGGCGCTATCCCGACCCGCCTGACATAGGATGCGTCCATGCAACCGCAAGATGCGAATACTCCGTCTTGATAGCACGAACGGAAGCAGCCCTGAGATAAGACTGTAGAGAATCTTTCATCATCGCATATGTATTTATAATCTGTCAGACAATATTGTTACAGTTTTTATATATCACTAAACGAAGATCTTAAACTTCTGGACAATAAAAATGGCCAGTATGCATGTTTAAAACTGATTATGAGTAATAATCATAGCTTCACGTACATCCGTCGAGTAGTCTCCATCAAAGTAGAAAGATTGCACTTCCTCTTTATCACGTACACATTCCTTGCGTGAGGCGTCCTTCTTCGTGAAGGACCGCTAAAGTAGCGTCGTGCTTTTTCACGATGGAAGACATTTTAATTCAATTAGCGATATATTTTTTTAAGATATGCAACTGAGAAGAATATTTGCAAAAGTTATTCATTTTCAATGTTTCGGACATAACTTGCGTATCCTGACGAGACTTTGCATACCGGGACGCATCAAAACGCGATTACTTTCGGCGAAGACTCCAATCGCAGCTAAAAGAAGGACAAAAAATCTGTCTTAATCTTCCTCCGACTTCAAAAAGAACTTTCCCCACCAGCCGAGGCAAGTAGTATACTTTATGCGCTGTATCTGTCTCCGATTTTCAATTTCATCCCACTTTTAATTGCCGTTGTTGCGATTGCTTTGTTACGAACCATCCTGGATGTAGACGTTGATGCCGGACGATTCTGACCACGCCATGTTCTCCCCGGGTTGAGAGTCGACCATCACACGAAGTCCTGATTATTTGCGCGAATTTACGCTGTTCTGTTCCTACTAACCATAAGCTGATCGAATCTATCAATATTATGTATTTTAAATAATACATCATTTTAATTAATAATCTTAAATATCTGCCTCCTGCTTCTCCTGGAAACTGCTGCGTGTAAGCAATGCTCTGATTTCGATCATTAAAGACGAAGCAGTTGCCCAGAGAAGGATCATGATGCATCCGGAAGTCAGCGCTGTAATGGCGGAGTAAACAAGCAGAAGAAAAAGACAATCAGCAAAAAACAATCAACAATTGAACAACCAGTAGACATTAGTAAACATTAATCAAGTAAAAATGAGTCAATACTCTAGCTAATTAAAGCGGCATCATCAAACAAAGTATTTAAGAAGAGGAATTGTAACTTGACCTTATTTCAAGTGCAAAGTTAGCAAAAGTGGCTCTTTTCTCGTCAGGGATGAAGCTGAGAAGAGCGGGCAAAGACGATGTAAAGACGGCCGGTGAATCGCGTCCCCCGCTAATTACCTGAAAATATATATGAACATATGAACATACATATGCTCATTAGAACACATTAGTATACAAATATAAATTAAGCAAAACGACTCTAATCAGCTTCCAAATGTCGATTTAATTGTAAAATGATGCACTGAAAGAATTTATGTGTCACTTTCCACACCTCCAAAAGACGTTCCGTTGAGTCGTTGCCGAACAGATTCACAAGTGACGTCATCGACGCCGTGGCTTCAATTGAGATTCGCGTACAAAAGTGTCTTCCGTATTATTGATGGATGCTTCTTTCTGACGGCATTATTCAGTCATTCCAATGTTAAGTCTCGAACCTATGCCACAGGACGAGCCGGTATAGCCGGGTGAACAAGTGCACGTCTCAATTCCATTAGGAGCAGAGCATACGGCCGCCGAATCAACCTGCGTGCATCTGTAATTGATAATTTAAAAAAAATTGAATAATCAGAATTATTAAAGGAGTCATCCAAGTGAATAAACGTTCTGTAGCTCCGCTACTGCGCAATCTTACCTATAAGATTTCACAAGACTTTATTTCTGATATCATAAGATGGAAATCGTTCAAACTCGCTGAATCTACATGCATTTATGTTTTAAGACAAGATGAACTGAACGACGGTTTAAAATGAGAGCTTCTTCGCATTGCCACAATGTGACTCTTTTTCTGTGATACTTATGCAGGGATGCTGCGCCAAAATGGCCTCTTTGGAACACAATACGTTCCAATCTACACGCAATTCGTATCTCGTATGCAAGGAGATACGACTTGCGTACGATTTGAACTAGAATTTTCAAACCTATTACTTGTGATAGAAAACTCGTGATTAAATGCCATATACGATAACGACGCTTCCCCAAAATGTAGACAATTTAGAGGTCGCTGAGACTCTAAAAGTGAATATTTTCAAATTCTACTTGAGGTGCCTTCTAAAACAATATCTGTGCATCTCTTTATGACATCATTTCACGAATATTCCTTTATTGTGCGCGATGCAGCGCAAATAAGCTTTAATGTGCGACCAGCTCTGCTAGTTTCACCGAGTTTTCAAATTTGACAATTCGAACAACTGGCCACAATTCCGTTTTCAGATCACTTTAAGCTCATAACGTTACTTGCCTCCAGTGCAGAGGTAGACTTCATCTTCATCTATGTCATTCGCATAGGCATCTGGAATCAATAGCATGCTACTTTATACTATTCACAATGAATATCGCGAACCTGTCGTGCACGCGAATTCATGCCCGTTTAAGGTAGTAGCGCCATCGATGCAGTAGTCGTAGGCTGTGGCCGCGTCCCCCAGTCCGACGGCGACATTTCCCGGGGTCCAATGCCATAAATAAATAATTTGCATGGTTCTATCTCCCGTTTTGCTAACCGAATGATAAAGAAGATATCCGACAGAGCATGTGAGAGAGCACGTCACGCCGTCGTCTGAGGCAATAATAACGTTAGCAGCAATCTCGGGGCCCTCATAGCAATTCGTGCAATTCGAGCACAACGTGCCGCATAATCCACTACTTGGCTGATTGACAGATTGGCCATTTTGACATGTGTCAGTGGCCAAACCTTAAAATAAGAGCTTTGTGAGAGTCGAATGGTCTTGTCGTGGTCACCGTGAACACACATCCTCTATTTTACACACACACTTCCCAGGCTAGGCTATAGATTTCGTCCATTTTGTGATGGAGGTGTCTCCAATGGATACACAGCTTCATTAAGTGAGAGCTTCTTGGAAATTTTTAACAATTATTCAATACGACTTGAAAATAAACTTAAACAAAAGCAGAAAAAGAGCATAACATAATTAGTATCAAAAAAAAATATTTTTTTAAAAACCACGATAAGTAAATAAGTGATAGGAAGAATGCTAAACAAAAAAAAATCTTTTGTATACAATTTGCATTAAAAAAAAATCTGGCTAACCAGCGACAATTGTTTTCTTGTCCGTGGAGAAGAACGCAAACATCGCCAGAATCAACAAGAACTTCATCACTATCGTCATCTGGTTGTCCACTCAATCACTTCAAAAGAACTTCTCAGTATATGTGTACAAAACAAAATAGACCGTCCTTATTTTCTTATTTCTTTTAAATCAAATTCAAACAGCTCAAGAGTAGAAGGTCTTTCACAGTGTATTTACGCTCATATATGTTTACATTTCTATCACCATCGTCGTGTTGGCTTTGCTCTGCTTCTATGGAGATCTACCACAGCAGCCTGGCCCATAGGGGAAGAAGGCAAGACGAAAATACAAAATGTAACAGTGAAAGATCTCCTGTTAGGATGGACTTTGGAATTAAAAATTTCCTCCAGGCTATTTGGCAAGTTTAAAAAAAAAGCGGACGCTTTCATCAGTAGGGCCTGCACCACATCCAGATTTTTATTTTAGAGTGCGAAAACATAGTCATGGTACATTCATTTCGTTTAGTGTGGATTTCACCTATGCTTCTAAAATCAGCCCAAATAGGGGTTCGCCGGATATGCTGGATTCTAGGATTGAATAAAGAAGAGGTTAAATTCTTATTGTAACATAGAAAATTCAGCGCATTTTCCTTTTCATAAAAGCTTCACAAAGCTAATGTTTTACATGAAAAAAAACATCTTTTTCTTCCGTTAACAGGAAATGACCTAAAACAATTCGAATCATTATATTTTCAAATTTTTCCAATGAGAACAGAATTCGAATGATACAGTACAAGACAAAATTATCTGCAACATGCATTCTTTAATGTCTCATCCAATGAGAGTATTGATTTTCCTAGGTACTGAAGAGAAGACGCCCTTGTTAGAAATAAACGAGCCAGTGTTGGTCCGGAGCTGGTTAGTTACCTGGAACTCTCTCTCTCCCTCCCTCTCTCTTTCTCTCTGTACAACGTCTTTTCGGGCCTAGAACAGATGTGATTACCTGCAGCTACAGACCGTTCATTAAAAGATTAACGCTACAATTATCGTGTCAATGAAAGAGATGACGATTCAACAAACACCTAAAAAGTGAGAGATTTCTGTAAATGCATTAATTTGCAATCTGCGATATTCAAAAAATTTTTTTTTATGAAAATGGTTAAATTTTTCAATTTTTCTAATTGTCCTGAAATATATTTATTTACATGCCAAATTTTAGATTTCATCTTTTATATTTCTTTTCCATATGTTCGCTGATAACCCAAAAAAGCTGCCTCTGTCTCTGCTTATTGTTAGCTTTAATTTCAGATAATTTGTTCAATTTAATTTTTTCTTTAAAATATTTCTTGAATCTTAGTTCACACATTTTAATTTTAGATAACTGTACGCACAAAGCATATATGGTACTTCGTACGCATGAAGTGGACACCTATTTACATGTAGTACATTGAGTGGAAAGCTTCATTTCCCTCTGCCTAGGTATCATGGTACCACGGCAACAGCTTGGCTTAGCAAAGAGTTCTCGAAAAGCCAGCTCGTATAGGGTGCTTAGGTGAAAGTGCCCTTATATGCCATCCAGAAAAAACCTTAAATGTGATGGTCCGTAGCGGTTGGGTTATCACTGGGAACTACTCCCAGCCGCGACTATTCGACCTCCTTTTTTTCTTTTTTATATGCCATAAGCATTAAGTCAATTTCAAATGCGAAATATTTAATATTACTATTTATACGAATTAGAATACAGATCTTAAAAGAGTATTCAGCATGCCATTGAATATGGAAGAGTAAACACTTTAAAGTGAGATATTGCAATATACATATACTCTGATGGTGAGTTAATATGCAATCTGCAGGATACTTTCTCTTTCTCTCTCTCCCCTCCCTTTCTCTCGGTGACCCCTTTATCTGCAACATCACGATTATTCCATAGCATGTAGAGTTTACACCGTCTCTATCTATGCTGGCGAAATCGACGAAACTTGTTTCGACTGATGGATAATTTTCACTCTTGGTCACGTGTGTGAGAGAGAGAAGAAACATGAATCGTTCAAAGCTTTCGCGTCATTTTGCCTTCATCTCGCTGTTGGGAAATATTTATGTACATACTGTCATTTAAATATTTTCCCCATGATTTTGCATGTTTTCCTATCAGCACTATTCCCTCATTTACTTGTCTAAAGTCCTCTTCATCCTAGCGCTAAACATTTTGTGAAATAAGCATTGTCTTCTCCTGCCACCATTCGTTTTCATCTTTCCCCATGTCACCTAGCAAGTGACATAACTCACAAGTCAATTAATTTGACTAAGAAAAAATGCGACTTTCTCCGGTAGGTACGTTTAGAACATACATTGTAGTAGTTCTTCACAGAGAATGTCGCCTCTCTCGTCGAGTCTCCACAATCTACGGTCCGGTCCAGGGTGTCCGCCTAGTGGACGAGGGTGAACGGTCGGTGGACGCGTTTCTCGGCTTGCCGTTTGCCAAGCCGCCCGTCGGCGAGCTTCGGTTCAAGGTTGGCAACGAGCCATTTTCAAGTTTCAAAAATATAGTATATATATATTTTTTTTAAACTGTATTGTATTCCTTAAAACATGATTATTTAATCGGACAGAAAAGCTAGTCGATATTTTTAAAAGCCACAGCCGCCATCTCCATGGACGGAAGTGCTGCGTGCGACTGAAATGCCGCCGAGAGGCATGCAGCCGGAGGTGCCGATGGCAACCTGGGATACTGTAAGTCTCCATTCTTATTATTATTATTTTGTTTAAGTTTGTTATCTTACGTTGTGCTCAATCGTACTTATTTATCTTTCCATTTATTTTTCTTGATATACTTACTACATATTATTCGTTATCACGCGTATTCAGAGATGGGAATGGGCCGGCCCGGCCCGGCCCGGCCTACCCAATTTCCCAAGGCCCCGGGCCGGGCCGGGCCGGGTTTGGCCGGCCCGTAGGCCCGATTGGGCCCTCAAGTCAGAAATTCCTGGCAAATTGAAGGTAAAAACGTAAACTTGAAATTTTCGGAAATATTGAAATTGGTTTATATAGTGGCATTTTACTTCGGGGTTGGGGAAACATATTTTTACTTTGGCAAACTCATGCAAACCCAAAAGAAACCCCCAATTAACAAAGAAAAAAATTTTTGGAAAAAATTTTTTTTTGATTTTGAAAATCGGGCTCAAACGGGCCCACGGGCCGGGCCGGGCCCAAAATTACAAGGCCCGGAAATTTTCGGCCGGGCCGGGCCGATACTTTGGGCCCCCAGGGCCGGGCTGGCCCAAAAATTTTGGGCCCATTCCCACATCTGCGCGTATTAGCTTAATAATAAGGTAATTAATTCATTCAATCGCCCCTCCCCACCGGAGCCTTGGACCAAGGGCACAGAACGTGGTGGACCCACGCCAGGGACCACTATCGTCCCCAGTTAATTGATTTGTAATTGTATTAAAAGTCTGATTTATTGCAAAAAAAATATATATGTATATATCGCCAAGTAAATCGAATAAAAAATAATTTCTGCAGAATTTAAACTTTGGGCAGATCAATTTGCCAAAAAGCGAAGACTCTCTGTATCTCAACGTCTTCACGCCGACGTGGCAGTCGCCAAATGGAGGTTTTAAAGAAGAGAATAAGACTTTTGAAATGTGTTTTTCCCGCCAAAATTTTCAGTTTAGATGGCTTTCCTGTAATGCTCTTCGTGCACGGCGTGTGCGGCGACTCGCGCATGTACGGCGACGAAGGCATCTGTCGGCACCTGGTTGCTAAAGATGTTAGTTAGGGGAGTGGTTGTATTGTAGCCTCTTGTTCCGAAACGCCAGGGTTCGAGTCCGCTCGGTCGCATTAACTTTACGTTCCAGGTGGTTGTAATGACGATCCAGTACCGCCTCGGCTACCTCGGCTTCTTCTCGACGGGCGACTCTGCGTGCTCGGGCAACCTCGGCCTCTGGGACCAGACTGAGGCTCTAAAATGGACCAGGGATAACTGCGGCTTTTGGCGGCAATCCGGTACGTAAAAAAGTACGTAAAATTTGCTACAACATATATCTCTTTCAAAAGAATTCAAGGTCTCGCTCCTAGGTTCCCAAACGCTTGAACATGATCCAGTGTAAACTAAAGGCCCCAGTGAATCCTCCAAATTATTAGTTTTTAGGTTCAAATTTTTTAAAACTTCTTTTTGTAATATTGAATCGCATTTTTATAATGGTTTATCGTGCAACATCATTCGAACTCAGGAATAAAATCGTGTCTAGAATCATCCTGAATGTGAGCTGTAGACTTCATGCTTATCTTTGTATCTCTTTGGTTCTACATTCTCGAAAGGAATCTCGATATCGTCTTCAACTGCACTCCTAAGTTCGTCCTGATCATTTCCGAATATGGGCTCAGAGTAAATGTCCATTTCAGCATCGTCTTCCAAATTTAGCTGATCTGTCTCGCTCGCGTCGTCTTTAATACTGGGATCCGTTGTCGTCGTGCTGGCTTGAGTGGTAGTCGGCACGTCCGCATTCCTTCTTTTCGAGGCAAGACTGGCGAAAATACTCCCAATTTGTTGATAGTTCAACAGTTCAGAGAGGGAGAAAACAGTAGTTTTCCATCTTGATCGGTTTCCTCGCGCATTCTTTTCTGTAACTGCCGAGGGTCAAGCTTCTTCTTCGTGTTTACTCCCTCGTTAAAAGCTGCAATGACGTATTCCTTCGAACTTGGCGGAAGACGTGCTGATTTCTTACGCTCGCGCAATGCCCATCCTTTCTTCTGGCGAATCCCTAATTCGTTCACTTCCACCAATGACTCGACGGCCTCGTTGACTTCCTTGAGAGGATTTGCGTTTGCTCCTTCCAGACACTGGCCGTATTGCTTCAGGGCGTAGTCACGAAGAGTGACCCGTTCAGAGACTCGTCTATGAATTCCAAGCAAGATGTGCCTTTTAAGGTTAAAGGAGCGAACGAATTCCGCTGTGCAGGATTCGTCAGGACACCTGTACACGTCGCCATGATGTTGACATGAGCCTGCAAAACTCAGAGACGAATCCATAGCGTCATCAGGGGCTGCGCAGTCGTGGGCATACAAATTGTCGTTTTCTATCGTCTCGTCTTCCAGTGACTCCCTTATTGACTGTGAATAGAGAGTTCTCGCCCAGAACGTATTAGGTTCGGATGGCAATCTTCCCGCTGAGGATGCAACAAGAAATTGAGCTTCATTATGCTTCAGAGTAGTGTAAGCAACTTCTTTCCCGACTCCGAGGGTCGAATGGCGGTGTGCACGAATGTAGTCACGCTCGAAGATAAACGTGTTGAAGTTGGTAATGCCAACCAGCTTTGACTTGGAAGTAGTCCCTCGTTCAATTGTTCCGGTATAAACGGACACGCCTTCCAGTCGTTTTCCTGTTGTAATACCTTTCAATGCTTCTTCCGGGTTCGTTATATCATGTCCACTGTCGGTATAATCTCGCATCTTTCTCTTCGCCACTGCAGACATTCTGTCGCAAGGTCCCTTCCCAGACTATGCTTCGGAGTAGAAATAAGCAACGACGTTCACTCCTGCGTGCCGTGCAATTTCTCTAATTGATCCGATAGTGGCTGCACTCTTATAGCAACCTGAACAAAAATGAACAATTTAAATTACGCCATTGATCATAAAAAAGAAAATTATAACATACTCCAAACATTACAATGCAGTTGTGAAGATATATTACGTCAGTGTTTCAAAAATGACTGTCAAAATTATTCAACATGCCTGCACAGTCGCTACGCAAAGTTACTGCCGTGATGCCGCTTCGGGAAAGGACTTGCAGCGTGTGGTTGAGGATGGCAGTGACCGCAGTCGTGTCCTGTTAATTTACTAATTTATATACATTATTTGGTTCGAGCATTATAGTAACCTGCGTTTCGCTATTGAGGATGTGGATCATGGTGTGCTGATTGTAGTCTCCATCCCTTTTTGCCAAGATGTGGCTGATATGCCAAGAGAATCCTCTCTTTCCAAAGAAATCCGTTGTTTTTTCTCTGGCATACATTGGCAGCAGTTTCATGCCCCAATCAAGGGTAATCAGGGCATGGTTCTCTTTGAGTTCTCGCACAATTCGGGAGCGATCGTATTCGCTCGCTGTTGTTCGAACTTGGTGCTGCTTCAGATCCTCAATCTTTCCGACTATTCTATAGACGTCGCTAAGATATCGGTCCATCTTCTGTAGCTTCGCTTCTCTGGCCACTCCGCCATTCTCCTTCAGGTCGAGCGATGCGGCAGATTGGAGACTAGAGATCGTCTCAGTCAAGTCTCCCAGCGCAATCTGTTGAGACTCACACCTGGAAATGGCTCAGGAAATAGGAAAAAGATAAGTATAAATGTCTTAGAAAGAAGGAAAACCTAAGTAATAATGTTCTCACCGTTCGCAGAGCATGTCATGAGCGTGCTTACTATCCTTCTCCTCGGCTGCGCAGTCTTCCGCGAATTCGTCGTTTTCTGGATCGCTGAGGCTATGGACAATACAGTGGTCGGCAACACGGGAGGCGAGTTTTGTGTGAACCTGTGTACTTTGTGAATATGAAACATGACAGAAGATAAAAAAAAATGGCACCTTGAAGTCGGTTCTTAGATACTGTCTTGCTTCATTCAGCCTCCTTTTCATGATTGCCTGCCATGAGTCATCAATGTCACCACTTTGGGCTAGATCATCTAGAATTTCCGATGCTTCTTCGAATGACTGAAATGCTTGAATGACTGAAATGCTTAAATTTTAATTTTTAATTAATAAAAACAGTCTTACTTCAACGGCTTCAGCCACGAAGAAGTCAACGCCTTGCAACGACTTTCTTTTCGTGGCTCCGCAAGCGCTAATTATGCGATACATAGAAGAGTCACTCAAAGTGAAACTCTCTCCGCTTTCCTCCATATCCCTGAAAAATATTTTAAAATTTTGTTATATCAGGGGTTTTGGCGGATTATAAATAGTTTTGGCATGCAAACCGTTTAAACAGGAAAATTATCTCGGATGCAGATTGAAGACGTAGAGTGTTAGGGTACTCAAAAGTAGTCCCATCAGACAGTTTCGCCGATCTCGTTCCGAATGGCAAGGTAGTGGAGACTTTATAACTAAAATTTTAACATAGATTTCGAGTTTATAAATCAGGAATACTACTCTAACCTGGTGATGAATTCCACAAACAAATTTACGCTGTGTGCATCGTACTTTTCTCTCCTCCGTGACTCAGGTTCTAAAAAGGCCGATCGTCCGCGAAGTGCTAGTTGACGCGCCTTTGTGAAGTAGTAACGTGAAAGTCCGGGTAAAAAGTTGTGGATCTCTTGGAGTGAAACAGATGGTGCGATTATTGAGAGAACATGAAATTTCTCTGCGCGAGTTGCAGCTACGGAATACTGTTCGACAATAGTTTGCATTAGCGCTTCATATTTGTCGCTTCGTCTTCTTTCGTATAGTCCTACCTTCTCCGGTGCTGTTACCATTTCACGTAGTTTGTCTGGGGAATCGGGGGCGACGATTTGATACGCAACTTCTAAGGCTGATCGGAGGCCTTGAGCCTTGCGTCGCTGACTGCGTTCTTCGAGGTAGTTGAAGTCGATTCTGCGCTCCATGTGGGTGATACCAAGGGCTTTCATGAAGTTCAAGAATGCAGTCTTCTTTGTCGCATCAACAATTGAAGGGGTACGTCTTAGAGGAGGTGCTGCGTTCTTTGATGGTGGCGGAAAAAAGTCTGGGTCCGATTCTTGCGAATGCGGCAGATAGTTTTGCATATCGGTGATCACATCGGGAGTCTCGGAGAATCGATTTCCCACTAATGGTGGGTAGAAGTTGAAGCCAGCTTCTTGCACTGTATATTGAGTGGCGTATCTCTTCAAGGCAGCTTTGTGCAACGTGCAGACAGCTTAAAAGGAGTCTTGTATGTAAGATATCGATTATCATATAGTACTTACGTAATCCTGGGTGGAGCAGAAGCCGATCGTAATGAAGGACAGCGCGTGCCTCTTCCATTGTGACAAACTCACCGCTTTTAGAAATCGGAGCCTTGGAGCTTTTTGTGTCTGCAAGTTCAATGTAGAGATCATCTACTCTCCATAGAAGTTCTCTACCATCAGCTTCCGGTGCCATTGAGGTGTCCGCGGGTGACGTGAACGGCACTTCGGGGATTTTCTCATAGTCTTAATTTGGAAGTTTAATTATGTATAACACTGTTATTCATTAAGAATTACACAAACCTTTTCCGTGATGAAATGGCGGCGGCAGCGAGCACACTTTCTGATTAGATCCTTTGGGCTTTTTGTAGTGATAAAACGGTTTATGGGCATCCCACTTGGTAGCAAGTTCGCGGACATGCCCCTCGCATATCAGGCGTTCGCCAACCGCTTGAACCTGTAAATAGATGTCAAGAATTTCACGCTCATTTAGAATGTATTTATTTTACCTCTTCCTCGGAATTCCAATCGTGGTGATGTTCACCAGCACCTCTTGCCAATATCAACTCTATTGCGTTTTCGGCGCCGTAGAAGTTTTGAAGCTCGAGATTTTTCAATTCAATCATTCTGGAAAGTTTTGAGGCACTAGAATTCCAAAAATGATTTTTCTACACATACTTCATTAGTTGTCCATCGCAATTCGTCGAAACGTCGGAAACTTTCGCTCTTGGTTCCGTCTCCTTTCCTGTCTTGCGTAGCACGCTGAAGTAGCAAGCAGATGTCTTTTGTTCACTGTCAACACTCGATTCGATCGGGTCATCTGAGCGTTTGAATCGTCTTCTTGGAGCAGCGTCCGAGGATGTTAGAAGGAGTAAGAACAGCCAGAACCACAGGATAGCAAGTTGCATTGCTGTAATTTATGCGAGTTGTGAACAGTGTACATAAATAACGCGGAAAAGAGCATGCAGTTAGCATGCAACGTGACGCTTTTATATGCAGCGTGTACTTTTTTTGCATTTCTTGCATATCTGCCGCCTCTTGTATCGAAGTGTTCTTTCCTGCTTTGTATCTCGTGCCAGTTGGCCTTTGTGTATGCCTATTGGAAAGAATGCGGCTATAACAGCCGAAAATAGCTGCATGACAAATGAAATACAAAGCAACGAGCGTTACAGCATGAGGTGACAGTTTGCACTTGAAAGGACCTAAAGACGACCACATATTGATATTAAATCTGCAACGTACGTTGAGCACACCAAAATCAAGTCAAAACTCCGAATAAAGACCTCTTCGCCGTTCAATGCCAAAGCCAATTGGCGGTCACTAGTTCATGTTCAGGCGTCTGGGAACATATGTGCGAGACCTGTCATACCTTTTGAAAGAAACATATGTTGTAGCAAATTTCAAGTGCTTTCAGAATATGCAAAAGTTGATTTTAGGGCTGAAATGGAATTTTTTGAAAATGGTATTCCGGATGAAAATTAATCCTCATTCGATTAGGAGTCAACTGAAATGCTTCTTCTCTGAAGCCGTCAAAAATTTGAACCTAAAAACTGATAATTTGGAGGATTCACTGGGGCCTTTAGTTTACACTGGATCATGTTCAAGCGTTTGGGAACCTAGGAGCGAGACCTTGAATTCTTTTGAAAGAGATATATGTTGTAGCAAATTTTACGTACTTTAAGCCTATCCAGGAGCGGTTGTAGCGAAATGAACATAAAATACTCAATTTCGGCAAAAACCGCAGTCGAAAATGTTTAGGGCCGTATTTTAGGGCCAAAATCAAATTTTACGAAAATATCTTCCAAGATCAAGATTAAAGCCCGTTCAATCAGCTTTCCAATGGTACTTTGATGGTCGTCTAATAATAAGTTTGAAGCGACTTATGACCAATGTAATTTCACGTACTTTATGGACTGGATCATGTTCAAGCGTTTGGGAACCTAGGAGCGAGACCTTTAATTCTTTTGAAAGAGATATATGTTGTAGCAAATTTCACGTACTTTAAAGCTATCCAGAAGCGGTTGTCGCGGAATGAAGATAAAATACTTAATTTCGGTAAAAACCACCTTTGAAAATGTTTAGGGCCGTGTTTTAGGGCCAAAATCAAATTTTACGAAAATATCTTCCAAGATCAAGATTAAAGCCCGTTCAATCAGCTTTCCAATGGTACTTTTATGGTTGTCTAATAATAAGTTTGAAGCGACTTATGACCAATGTAATTTCACGTACTTTAAGGACTGGATCATGTTCAAGCGTTTGGGAACCTAGGAGCGAGACCTTTAATTCTTTTGAAAGAGATATATGTTGTAGCAAATTTCACGTACTTTAAAGCTATCCAGAAGCGGTTGTCGCGGAATGAACATAAAATACTTAATTTCGGTAAAAACCACCTTTGAAAATGTTTAGGGCCGTGTTTTAGGGCTAAATTCAAATTTTACGAAAATATCTTCCAAGATCAAAATTAAAGCCCGTTCAATCAGCTATCGAATGGTACCTCGATGGTTGTCTAATAATAAGTTTGAAGCGACTTATAACCAATGTAATTTATAAGATTACAGTACTGGGTCTCGCGCGGAAAATTTTTTTCAACTTTGAAATATAGCCTATTTTGTTCACCACGTCGAGTTGTATACTGTAATCAGTTTTTGTGAAGAAATTCGAAAAAAAAATTCCTAGGGCAGGTCATAATAGAGCTCTTCTCGAGTCTTACTGACATCCTCTCTTAATTAAATAAAAATGTTTTTATTTGCAGTGCGTTCGCGGTCAAGCACGGTGTCACTGAGAAAGACTCGGAAAAGGTAGAATACACGACGAGTTGCGCGGCACTCGATGACACACTCAAATTAGGAGAGAAGAAGAGAGAGAGAAAGAAGTAAAATTTCGTTAAAAAAAAGTCGAAAGAGATCTCTGCGTAAGCACATAACTTTCTACATAGTGATGACTAAATAATTTCTTTGTTCATCGATTGATGTGATTCATATGAAAAGTGATATGAGATTTGAATTTGCTTCCCTCGTACTCGTTCTTGCTATTTTTACGCTCTCTCATTGCACACAAGAGTGAGAAAGAGCGAGAGTGCCTACTTCCAGTATGAACTGGCGGCAATTCAAACGTGCATTTTCAGATGCTCGACGAGCTTCGCCGCCTACCCGCTGAGCAATTCGTCGCCGAGCTCGGCTTGGACTCCACCACGGGCATTCTGACTTTTGGTCAGTGCAAAGAAATGAAAATAAAATATAAAATATAAAAATAAAATATATATTCTATATATATATATATAATTTTATTTTCCTCGCTCTCCATATTTACCATATCGCCATGCAAAAGACTACGCTCGCTATAATTATTTCCTTTTCTCACGAGAGACATAAATATATTCCTGTAGAATTACTTCCGTTTTCCTCTCCAGACACAAATAGATTACGGAATCATTATTTCCGTCTTCCCTTCGAGATACAAATAGATTACGGTAGAGTTATTTTTTTGCCTCTCGAGACACGACGCCCGTGATCGATGGCGACTTCCTGCCGGAGGCGGTCGCCGAGCTGCGCAAGAAGGCGCCGCACAAGCTGCTGCTCACCGGCATCACCAAACTCGACTCGAACTTTACCAGTAAGCCTTAGAGATCTTGCGAATCCCATAAGAAAGACATTCGTAAATACAAAAGCAGTTCCACTCTCACTTTCTCACTCTCTCTCTCTCCCGCTCTCGGCCAGTCTCTCATTTTTTCTCGCTCTCAGTCTCCGTGATGACTCAGCAGCCAACGGTTGCCTCTCTGCGCTCTCTGATCGGTCGCATCTTGCCCGAGTCTCTCCCAGACAAGGAAGCCGCCGTCGACAAGCTCCTCAAGGAAGAGTACGGTATCGTCGGCGAGGAGGCGGCAAGCGACGCCGGCAAGATCAAGCGAGCGTATGCCGAGGTCTAGAAAAAGTTTTCTCGCAGCAAGAAAGATTTTAGTTACCCGCCAAAAATCTCTATTATTAATTTTAAAAAATCCCGCATGAAAGGCGACGACTCCACGGAACCGATTAATCCGCCGTTGAAATAAACTTTTAGGCGCTGAGCGACGAACAATTCAACGTCGGCTTCTTCCGTCTGATCGCCGAGTTCACGGCCGCCGGCTGGAAATCGCCGATCTTCGCTTATTTCTTTGATCACTTCAACCGCGACGCTCATGGCCCGTTCATGGGCACAATCGACATTGAAGGTTTTAAGAATGTTTTCTGGGCAAGTTAAAAAAATTTTTTTTTTTTACATTAAAGTCTTTTTTTGCTCTTTTGTCATTTTGTACAGAAGGCCTTTAACAGAAAAAGCGGTCTGTATTACATTGGTATTGATTCCCCTCCTTGTAGAGTCGAGCCACGCGACCGAGCTTCCGTACCTCTTCGGAAAGAGCATCTTTGGCGGTCAGCCACTCGAGGGCGCTGACAACTTGGCTATGCTCGAGCTCTTCTCCACCGCCTTCACCAACTTTGCCAAATATGGGCAAGCACATTTTTTTATTGTGATTATCTTTCG